>PVKS010017383.1:11162-42237 GCA_004027875.1 Aplodontia rufa
ATATATATATATATATATATATATATATATATATATATCTGAACCAATAAGCACATCAAGAACTAACACAAAAGAAAGAAAGATTCTTAATGAAAAATGATGATGGCACTGTCTCCATTGTGGTGGTCAGAAAAGAATGAATGGTCATTGTCTGTGCTCAACTCTTTCCATTTCTTCTTGAGCTATGTACTGAGAGTAAGAGCAAGGGCTGGGGGTGTTAACCCTTCTTTTTGGGTTGCTCTCTGAGCTGCCAGTTGGAGTAACCTAAGCCTGAAGCTGTTTGATTTAAGACTCATCTCTCTTTCTCACCGGTATGAGGATCAGTACACTCCTAGGATGGAACTGCTGCAGAGTTCCAGTGGGTAAGGCTTAGGTCTAATCAGGCCTTGGGGGCTTTGTTGGGTGGTATCTGCTCTGGAGAGATTAGATCAATACAAACCCTAAAGTCTGCAGATATGTGGAGGGTATGGTCTCAGGAGTCTCTCAAGAATTCTTCTGGTGGGGTAGGAGAACCATTCCTCCACACACATTGCTGCTCATGAGCACAGATTCCCAGGCTTAGTCCCTGAGTGCATTCACACCCTACTTCTGCTGGTCATGTGAGCTGCCAAACTTATAGGAGAAGCCAGGTGGGCTCCCCTTCATTTTTCCAATTTGATTCCCCCTGAGTACAAAATTCTCTGTGCCTCCTTCTCTCCCTTTCTGCTAGGTACACTGTAGGCCATGTGGCAGACACTTGCCAGGACAGTGTGGGTATTTGTTATTATCTCCTAGCTCCCACAGCAGCAGCTGCAGCCTGGTTGTGTCAGGATGACTCTTACCTGAGCTCTTCATAGCCTGTTGGGAAACTGGGGGGCGCTTTTCAGGCACCAGTGTACAGTGCAGCCCCTGAATTGGCTGTTTGAACCTCTTTTCTGGTCTCAAGCTTTGGGAGGTTGTTTGTTGTTTTGTTTATACCAAATCTGTGGTTTTGCTGTGCTCTTCCTCCTCCCGTGGTGAACCAGAGCTCCTATAGCCTCTGCTGCTGTACCCAGCTCATCTCCAATGTACTCTTTCTTCTTTTGTTAATGTACCCAAATTTCTAAGTCTCAGACATTCTCACTGCTCAATATTGAATGTTAGAGACATCTCTCTTTCACCCACCTCGCACCAAGAAGCATTATTCCTGGTACTTCAATCCTGAGCCATGGAGCAACTAGGAATTACAGCCTTCTTCTAAACCACCATCTTGAATCTCCTCCAAAAATATCTTTAAGATCAGAGAAAAAGAAGATCTATCATCGCAGTCCTAAAAGCCTTGCCTGTTGCAAGAGCTTTATATGAAGTTCTGGGTCTTATCCTTAAAATTCCTGTAAATTTTACATCTTACTGGATAATATAGAGTTCCTTAAACTCAAATTTATCATCACTGAGTTAACCCTCTAGGAAAATGCACAGTGTAGTACTTACTCCCTGGCTTTTATACAGTTATAACCAAATGGCTTCAGAAATAGCCTGTCTTGTAGAAGGTAACAAAAAAAACTCTATAATACACATGTTCTTTCACTGAAAATAAAGATCAAATCACTGACCATCTGTTTGACTTTTCATAGGCTTTCAGGAGAGAGCCACATTCTTATTTATTTTGAGGGGGAAAAAGTCTTACATTAAATACTTTGTATGTGCACATTTTATGTTTACTGGACTATATAAGCTAAATTTCATGAAATTATAGTGGAAATTAATAGCAAAATATCTTTTGATATGTTTCTACTTACATAGAAATTTTAAGCATACTGCATAGTTATAGTTTAACTTATATAAATACAGAAATATTTCATGTAGCTGTTTTTATTAAAGCCATCCAAACATTAATGTGTAAGAGAATGGACTGTTCCAGTTTTAGTCTACATTTAAGCATTTTTCCTTTAGGAATTATATATTGCTATAGTAATAACAATAGAGTACAACATGTACTAGTGGAAGAAAATATTAGTTTATAACTTAAATCATGCCCTAAACAACTCATTTATTCACCTGTGGCCTCATAAATTATTAGCCTCAGAGATTCTGTTGTTTCCTCAGCAATTGGGGCTTAAAAATACGTAATAGGTGATATTGTGGTTATGGGAAAAAATAAAAGTATATACATATAAATATATATACACATGTATATTTAAATGCACACTGAAATGTTTAGGGGTTAAAATACTTAAAATATCCCAAGAAGAAAGGGTAAAGAGATTTAGAAATAAAGATAGGCTAAGTCAGTGATGGTTAAACTGGGTGAAGACTACAGAGTTTGTTTGTTTCAGTCTCTACTTTTACGTAAGTATGGAAGTTTCCTAATAAAAGGTTTAAACCGTCTTCCAGATGGAATTTTATAGAGTCCCTGAAAAGGAGTAATTATTAATGACCATCTTGTATAGAGGGCTTTAAAAAAAAAAATCTAACATAGCTATCACTAGAAACTAATTTAATGACTGACGCATTCTCAACCATAAAGACCCATAAAAGGATTTTCGCCTTGGAGAACTTACTCTGGAGGTCAAGACAAGGCTACAAATGTTCTAAAGCCTATGCCAATCGCTTGTGTGTCTATACAAACCCAGAGAAGTTCTCTGGGGCTCTGCATAGTTTCACACCATTGCATTTACTGTGCTGACTGACTAGAGCTGAAAGCAACACACCTGTGTGACCAAGGGAGCAAGTTGATATGCTGGTGACACACTTGCCTGGCCATTCTCAACCTCAAATCTTTCTGCCTTTCATACCAATCATAAGGAATCAAAATTACTGATCCTGCCTCTCCCTAAACCATTTTGGGGAATATTTATTCTCAAGATTAGTTGAAATTGGGTAGATCACGCTAAGTGTTTGTATTATCTAAGAGGTATTTACTGTATTTATTTGATCAAATATTACCCCCAAAGACCCCTTTTTAAGTTAAAAAAAGAAAAAATTAAAAATCTAGATTACATTGATTTGAAAATATTAGATATTTTTCCACTACAGCCTGATTTTATAAATTTGTCACTATTACTGAAAACTGTTTTCCTGAACCAAATTTTTATGTTGCTGAATGCCAAAATTGAAGTCAATAGCTTGAAATAGACTGTCTCCATTTATTCTAATAAAGAAGTCTACATTCATACTATATTCTATTCATATTTCTCAAGCCTTATACCATCACTCACTCAATTTCAGGTCACTTTTAGCTACTTTAACTTACAAGTTTCCTCAACTGATTATTTTGGGGCTTATTATGAAATAAAAATTTCCCCAAATGTTCTTTTAAACCATTTCTATATAGGAAACATGAATTGCCATGTTGTCATTTTAAGTAAGATGTAGCTATCATTCTCAAAATTACATATTTATTTTCCAGCAATGCCAATTCAGAAACTTCAGCCATCTTCAGAACAATATATATCAGTCTGGCTAAATGAACAATTTGACATATTAAGGGAAATATCTCCTTTGTGACTGTATTAATTTTACTTGTCATACTGTAAAATCATTTGCTTATATATACATTTTTCTACCTTACATGTATATGCCTTGACATTTTCTTTTAAAAAATTTAATCATGAAATAGTTCCAAATTCTCTTTTTTCCAAAGTACCTGGTAGACATTAGTTGCTTCACAAATAGTAGTGAATTTATGCTTGGAAACATCAATACACTCATGATATATAGATAGAGAGAGAGAGAGAGATCTATATATATGCAAAAATATAGTCATGGACTTAGTAGTTATAGTTTGTTTCCAATCACTGTTTTCTTTGTAACTTTTAGTGAGAAATGTTTACATTCTAGGAAATGTTAATTCTGTGCTTTTGTTTGTAAACACATGGAATATAAATCGTACCTGGTACTTTGTCAGGCACTGTGAGAAGCACAAAAGTAATGAAATACACAGTACTCAGCCTTAAATTGCTTGAAAGCTGGACAGAAAGATGAAATATAATGGCCAGTCTTAGGCAAAATTGAAAAGCTGTGTCACCTCCTTTCTTTGGCATCTCCAAAGCCATATCCTTTTCTCATGTTATTAAGTTGTGAATTATGTTTTATGACTACATTAGTTGAAGAATCAAGCATGTTTTATCAAACTAGTTCCACCATTTCTTCCCCAGGTAGCCTAGTTGATACTGATTGAATGAAGCTGGAGATGGTTTTTCTACTCCCAAGAGTGAGTTAATTTTGGTTTCACCTTGGAAAGTAGATTTGGAAGGGTACAAAGGGATAAAGTCACAGTCTTCGTTCAGGCTGCTATAATAGAGCATCATACACTTGTTTGCTTAAAGAACAAACCTATTAGAGTTCTTAAAAGCTGGAAGCCCAGGGTTAGAGTGCTAGCATGGTCAGACTCTTGTGAGGACTCTCTTCTGGTTCAAAAATGGCCTCTGATGGTGTATCCTGTTAGAAGTAAAATTGTTAGATATACTGAGGTGCTATAAGAAGTCAAACATGTTTGGGAGTGGGTGGACAAGGCAAACTTAACTTCCAACAGAAAGGCATGCTACAGAACCTGGTTACCAAGTGACCTGGGTGGGCAGTCCTGTTTATATCTCTAACCTGAAACAGTGCTGCCCTTCACTCTGATTGAAGGAGCTCAGAGATAAAATCTATGCAACTGGCTAATTTTAAAATTGAGCCAGGCAAAGGAAAGGGCTTTAATTAAAATGGCTACAACTGGATCCAATTAAGGCCAAATGCCATATTCTGAAAATGAACCACCAGTCTTCCTATTTCTCATAATCCTCACAAAGCAAGGAGAAGGAGAGAGAAAGGAAGTTCTTTCATATCTCTTATTACAAGGAAACTAATCCCACTCGTGCTGACTCTTCACATCATAACTTAATTGCCTCTGTATCCCCCACCTCCACATTTCATTACATTGTGCATTAGGCTTCCACATATAGATTTAGGGAAGACACAAACATTCAGTCTGAGTCATTAAGCCCAAACCCCACCTATTAAACAACAAAAGAACACGCTTAGTGACTGAGTTTAGGGGATGAAAGAAGGAGAAAAACTTACTGTGTTAGAAAATACTAGCTGATGCAAAAAGTTGTTTGAAACTCTCTTATTAGTAATCACCATTTTGTTATCAGAGAGATTTATATTTTAATAAATAAAATTTTTAATGTTTTTATACAAAGATTGTTACAAATTCCATATTTTCCCAGCAAAAATTAGAAGATACAGGTTGAGCATACCTAATGTGAAAATTTTAAATCTCAAACACTTCAAAACTTTTTGAGTACCAACATGATGCCACAAGTGGAAATTTTCACACCTGATTTTATATGATGATTTGTCCCAGTCCAGCCGGGTTCTGACCTGAGGGTCGGGCTGGGGATGACAAATACCACAGGTCAGAGACCCGAAATGGTCTTTCTTTGTCCAAACTTTACTTCTCCTTTTTATGTATCCATACTTTACATCTCTCTTTCAAGACAACATTCATTTGTACTGCTACGACAAAATGCCTAACATTAAGTAATCTCAAACAAGTCAAGGCAACGCTACAAAATTCTATTTCAGAACAAACATAGACAGCAATTTCTCACAGTTCTGAAGGCTGGAACGCTCAGGAGCAAAGCATAGGCAGGTTCGGCTGCTGGCAAGGGCTCATCTTCCAAAGGAGCAGGGACAGCACAGCCAGCAGAAAGTTCAAGAGCTCTTTTTCCGAAGGAGTGAAGAGCTCCTTACTCCCGGGTGAAGCTTCTTTTTAAAGGTCTTCACCCCGCCCCCTCGAGGTCTCTCTACATTAGCTCATCCATTGCTACACCTGGATTTCAGAGGCATACGTTTAATCAGTAGTCCTCTACGTGTATCCCTTGAAGGATCGAGAATAATTGGCAGGTGATACCAATTCGAAACATCTGAAGCCCGTTTTTCAAGCTTAACCCTGTTTTTCAAGCTTAACAATATACAATCTATCAGCCCCTCCAGAAGGAGCTTATGCAAACAGCAACAAGATCCAGGGCCGCTGATAAAGCAAAGGTCAGACCACAACATTGATTTGCAGTCAAAACACAGGTATATTAAAAATATTGTGTTAAATTACCCTCAGGTGTATATGAAACAATTGAATTTTGTGTTTCAGCTTGGGTCCCATCCCCAAGACATCTCTATATATATATGCACAAATTCCAGAATTTGAAATCTGAAGCACTCTGGTCCCAAGCATTTCAGATAAGGAATACTTAATCTGTAGTAATAAATCCTACATGAATGATTTGGTACTGTTTTGTTTGTTTTTTTTTTCTCCTAACAGATAAAAAACAGATTTTTTTTCTCAGAATGAAGATGTACAAATAAAATAAGTTCTACTCTTCATAATGTAAAGGAATAATATTCTTCAATTTATGTTTGTTCCCTACCTTTTAAGGAATTTAGAGCAAAGTCAAGAGAATGGGACAAGCAAGAGATATTATATCAGACTCATCTGGTTTCTTTAGATGCTCAACAAAAATTATTATCTGAGAAGTGCAGTCAATTTCAGGTAAATTATCTACTTCTATCCCTAAATTAGAAGAGAATGGAAACTAAATATTGGTACCTTTGCCATTCAGCATGTAGTCTATTTACAGATAGAATCAAGGAGAAATAACCAGATTAGGTCTAATGGTGGCTACAGCCACAAGTTACATGAACTACCTATAAAGTGAATTTAGTCTACATGCCTGAAAGGACAGTGAGTACTATTAAAATTACTTTGTTATTATGTCATAAAATAGTATATGTCTTTGAATGCCTAAGGGCAAGCCCTTAAGAGTTTCTAAGATTGTTTGATTTGTTTTGCATTACCCTAAATAACTATAAGGCTGAGCATAGCTTTGTACACCTCATAACCTTTTTCATTTTCTCATCTGAGAATTACCTATTCTTGTTTGGTACATTTTTCTTTTGTATGGTCTTTTTCTTATTAATGTACATATTTTTATACATTAGGGATCATTAAACTTTGTTATATACATTGATAACTTTATTCTATAATCCAATAATCCAATTGTTTCTGTTTTATTTTGTGTCTTTTTTGCTTATGAAGAGTTCTCTATCTCTAGCCCCTTCCCTACTCTACAAAATTGTTCCAAAGTTATACAAATATGTTTTCCCTGTATATTATCTGAAATTGAGATTTTAGAACAACAAGACTAGTGTCATTATCTGGTAATGTATTTAAAGATATTTTACTAGGTCTTTTCTTTCATTCTTTAACTTTATATAAACTTTAATATTCTTCACTTAATTTACCAGTTTTCACATTTCTCAGAAACAGGCACAAAATTACCAAACTCAAATAAATGATAAAAAACAGAGCATAGAAGACAGCAGCTCTGAAATTCCTCGTCTGATATGTGAATCAGATCCTGGTTGTGAAACCAATGAAAGAGATGAATTCATTATTGAAAAATTAAAATCAGCTGTGAGTGAAATAGCATTAAGCAGGAATAAGTTACAAGATGAAAATCAGAAGCTCTTACAGGAACTGAAAATGTACCAAAGACAATGCCAGGTGAAGACTTACTTTTTTATTTTTTTATTTTCTACTTACTATAGCCTTTGAATTGTATAAATGTTGACTCAACAGGTGTAGATATTAGAAAGCTAGTTTTCTACTACAGATGTAAATTCTGTTCATATTTCCTCTTGGTAAGTAAATGTCATTTGATTAGTAATTCTCAAGGTGATTTGCCCCACTGGAGTCCCTTCAATTCTGCATGGCATCACAAGAATGTGTTACCAGTGAGTATCACAGAGATCTCTTAAAGACCTCTGTTCCTAAAAAACATGGACCATTAGTCACATACCATTCTCTATCTCCATTATTTTCTCTGAACCTGTGCCTCTTTAACTCACAGTATCTTGGATTAGTGATATAGGAAATCATGAAAGGTTAAACAATCTGATAACCTCAGTGAGAGGCATGAAGGGTTACTCCTTGAGATTTATCACTGGTGACTTGACATATTAGTCAACTTTCTGTCACTGTAACAAAACACTTGAGATGATCAATTTTTAAAGGGAAAAGTTTTATTCTGGCTCACAGTTGTGTAAGATCCAGTCCATAGTTTGTTTGCCCTGTCATTTTCAGCCTTTGATAAGACAGAATATCAGGGTGGGAGTGCATGGTAGAGCAAAACCACTCATATTTTATGGCCAAGAGGGAAAAGAAGGAATGAGGAAGGGGTCCAGATCCCACAATCCCCTTCAAAGGCACACCTCCTGTGACTTAATCTCCCACCAGGTACCACCTCCTGAAGGTTCAACCAAATCCCAAGAGTACACACTGGGGACCAAGCCTGTACATGGGACTTTAGGGTATATTTAACATCCAAACTGTAGCACCTAATCATAGCCATTTACCAAACAGTAGTTTGAATTTTATTTTCAGGTAACTTTCACATTGATAGATGTGATTAATGATTTGTTCAACATTTTTTCTAAATCCAACAATCTTTTTTCTCTTTTTATCTTTTCTTCTTGCAATCATGATTATATAGCATTCATCAAAATTGGTTATTAATGATTTTCTTACTAAATGTGTATTTCTTATGCACAAATATCCAGCTAGGGGAAACATTATATGGTTTTGTCTCCCACCTCTAAACATTCATCTACTTTCTAGCATTTCTTCCATGAAATTGATCCGTATCTGATTCTCTCTATTCTTTTCCCATACTAGAATACACTTTTTGGACAGACATGGTAGTGCACACCTACTGTAATTCTAGCCACTCAGGAGGCTGAGGCAGGAGGATCATAATTTTGAGCCCAGCCTCAACAATTAAACAAGGCCCTAAGCAACTTAGTGAGACCCTGTCTCAAAATAAAAAGGGCTGGGGATGTGACTCATGGTAAAGCACCTCTGAGTTCAATCCCCAGTATCAAGCACGCACACACACACACACTTTTTGAAGTCACTATCTAAGCAGACTTCCTCTTTCCTAAGATATTCCATGCCAGTATCTTCTTCCACTTAACTCCCTCGTCCTAGGTCAACTCCTCATTCCTTTACATTGCCACATGATGTATGGGATTGTATGTTGGATTAGTCCTGTAACTTCTTTGTTTGCCAACATCTGATCTGTGTTCCTCTTTTCCCACACTTGGGAAGGGAAGGAAGCAAGGCTCCCAGTTCCTCTTAGTCAGTGGCATTTATAAAAGACCTACATCTTCCTGGTCTCAAACCCCAGCTTTATTTGAGGAAGGATGTGTTATTCTTTTACAAATTAAAATACAGATATACGTAAACCAAGCGAAACTGCAAATACTTGACACCAAGGAAGCCAGAAATTATCTGGAAATAGAAAAGGTATCGATAGTGTTTTCTTTGCCTCCTTTATAATGGAAATGAGAATAGCCCGCACTCTTCTTTCTGCTCTGGGGTTTTTCCAAGGACAGCTCGTAGAGTTTAGTTTTCTGTCAACCCATCCTGCCTTGTTAGAGCTAACTGTTCTCTCCTTAGTGACTGCTCCCCATTTACCTCCCTGGGTATGGGACAACAGGCCCTGCCTTCTGCTTAAAGACAAACTTACATTTTATAGCTGTCTTTGTGCTGCTGGAGACTGCATGAGGTTCACATTCAATGAATAAGGAGATCATTTTTCTAGCTACTTCTCTAATATTCTTTCTATAGGCTTCAGTTCATCCAGAACAAACTGAAGAATGTTCTGCTCTCTCCCTTCTTTAGTTCTTTTCGGCTCTGGTCCCTGTCTGGGCAGGTCTTTCTCTGTTTATGTTGCCTGAAACGTATTTCATTATCAAGTTCCGGTATCAAGTCTGGGTTCATCCTTGAGTGAGGTTCAGTTTCTTCACCAACTTGAATAATTTTTAATCTTTCCTAAAGAATTCTGTTTGGACCTGTGTACAGTGACCGAGAGCTCACGTGCCAAACAGTGGCATATTTAATGGCTACTCTTGCACCCACATTCTAGGAAAAAATAAGAGCCACTGTTACCCTTTCTTGGCAGATCGTTTTCTCCAAAATGCTTTCCTTGACAAACCCTACCTTTCTCCTCCTCAGAACTTTATCATTGATACTTTGCCAGGAAGGAAGATGGACATTTCTGTTAAAAGAAAAAAACAAAACAAAATAAAACCTTGCAAATAAAGGAAGAGTGTACATTAAGGAAAATTAATAAATTAACAT
This sequence comes from Aplodontia rufa, assembly GCA_004027875.1. Classification (NCBI taxonomy): domain Eukaryota; kingdom Metazoa; phylum Chordata; class Mammalia; order Rodentia; family Aplodontiidae; genus Aplodontia; species Aplodontia rufa. The sequence continues at coordinate 21,307 of PVKS010017383.1, forward strand.
TCCTAGCTCAAATCACCATTTCTACACTCTCCACACAAATGCCTAAATCTGTGTTTGTCGCACTTAATCACGTCAACACTCCTGCTGGCACAAAGAGAGCAAGAATAAAACTTGAGAGTCTAGAGATGTAGCAAGAAGTTACATGTGAACCATTTGCTGGCCAGTCAGCCTGTCCTTTACTGTATCTGGTTTACCCTGACCCAAGTCCAATAGGATTTCATATCAACTTCCCCCCGACAAAAATATCTGTAAACTTCAAGAAGTTCATACACACTCTTGAAAATGCTCTGTGGTTTACCCAGACTAAGGAGAAGTCCATGATACACACTTTGATTTTTCCTTATGAATTCATATTTTAATGTACTGAATAATTTAATGATATTCCTTAATATATATGAAGAAAATTCAAAACCCAGCTACCCAAAGAATTCATACAATTATGAGATATTTTTACTAATATTTGTCCCAAAGTCGGCAAAACAACGTTTTTGCCTAATTGTATGACTTCCCTGTGAATTAGTGGCTCTTTACTGGTGTGATTTTGCTCCCCAGGTGACATTTGGCCATGCCTGGTATATTGTGGTTGCAAGAACAAGGAAAAGGGAACTATCAGAATCAAGTGGGTAGAGACCAAAAATTCTGTTAAACATCCTACAATGTGCAAGACAGCCCCACGATAAGGATTCCCTGGCCCAAACTGTCAGTAGTGCTAAAGTTGAGACATGCTCCTTTGAAGTTTGAAAATGTCATTTTTCTTACATTCTTCACCAATAATTCTCTAACAGTACTTTGTGATGTTTTCCATAAAATTTAATATGACTGATATTTATACTGATTTCTATAAAAAAAGTTTGTCCAAATTATATCTTTACAGATTTTTATTCAACTAATAAATGATTTATCCTTGCATATAGAAACACTTAAATTTAAACAGACTCTCCATTTTACATTTTTCAAAAGAATTTCATGTATTAATACCAAATTAGATTATCCTAGAGATATATATATATACACATACATATTATGTACTAGGACTATTTCTTATAGTCTGAATGAAAAGAATTTTGAAAAGTAATTCAATTGAAAAAAATTCAAGATTTCTAAAAGAGAAGATTTATATTCCTAAAAAAAAAAATAGGTACTTTTTATCTATTGGGGGAGAAATGCTGAAAATAATGTTTTTATTTCACATTTTCCTGTTTTATTTCCAAATTTTACTTATGGTCCATCTTTTAGGATAAATACTAAGTGAGAATATATCAATTATTTATATGTCAGTTAATTTTAGGTTTTTTTACTCCTCTCAAATCATTAGGCAAATTTCTAACTAAACAGATGGGCCTTAAACTTGTTTTACAAAATTTATATTTTGCCAAGTGGGAATAATAATTGCAACCAGAATATGTATTTGGAAAGAAATTATCTTCTCTTTTGCAAAACTGTCATGACAAAATATTCCGCATCTTGCATATAAATGCAAAAAGACAACCATTTCAGTTTAAATTACTGTCATTTATTATATATAAAATTCTCTTTAGTTCACAACACATTTCAATGCCAGATACATCTGAATGGTCACATGAATCACATTTCCTCTTTTTCTTTCTACAACCTTGAAATGTGTCAATATGTGTGTGTGTGTGTGTGTATATATATATATATATATATATATATATATATATGTTATTCAATAACTATGCTACACTAATTCATGTTTGCTATCATGTGGTATTTCCCATTGGAGGTTAATGACAAAAATAAATTTTTCCCCATTTTTCAAATGCCCATGCCAGAAAAGTTAACCTTTTGTAGTTTGCTTATTAATGTGTCATTAAGGTAGGAGAGCAACACTGTCCAAAAAAATATATAATGCAAGCCACAAATATAATTTAAATTTTTCTATCAATCACATTAATGAAGTAAAGAGAAATGAGTGAAATTAATATAATGGTAATATATTTTATTCAATCTAATAGATTCTAAATATTAACATTTCAACATATAATCAACATTAAAAATGATATGTTGAATTTTTCATAATAAGCTTTCAATATCTAGTGTATACTTTGTATTTACAACTTATCTAAATTTAAATGCTAACTATTCATTGTAAATATCTGATCTGTATTAAATTTCATAAAATTTTACAGTTAAAAAGGTAGATTTACAACCAGGCATGGTGATACACACTTCTAATTCCAGGTACTCAGAAGGTTGAAGCAAGAGGATTGCAAATTCAAGGCCAGCCTCAGACCCTGTCACAAAATAAAAAATAAAAAGGTCTAGGGATGTAGTTCAGTGGCAAAGCACCCATGGGTTCAATCTGAGTACAAAAAAAATCAATTTTACATACTTTAGTTGTTTCAAACTAACTTGAAGCATTCTGATAACTGAATCAAGTACTGAAGAATCATTTTCCTGAGTATTTAACAGATTGACAATTGATTTGACTTTGGTGTAAAACCATATCAATTTCAAAACTACATTTCATTTTTAAAAAAAATTTATTAATTCTTACATCAACTGTTTATTAGCAATTCTAGCCAGGCATAGTGGCACATGCCTGTAATCACAGTAACCTGGCTGAGGCAAGAGGATCACAAATTTCAGGTCAGCCTCATCAATTTAGTGAAACTCTAAACACCTTGGTGAGACCCTGTCCCAAATAAAAAATAGAAAGGACTGGGATGTAACCAGTGGTAAAGTGCCTCTGCATTCAATTCCTAATACCTCAAAACATAAAACTTAATTAATCAATATTGACAAATTATTCAGATTTTTCTCATGTTTTCACAGCCAGTTTGCATAATGTAATCAACTATACTTAAAATATTTTGTATATTCATTCTTCTATCAAATCATTATTATTATCAATTTGTATTATGAAAAGTTGTTGTACCTGTATGTTTAAGTCATTAACCAGCTTTTTCCCTCCTCAATGAAGCCTTCATCATAGTTATTATTTTCTAAGAATAATAATTCATAGATATTATTTACTATTAATAATAAACAAATAGACTCTTTTATGATCACATTTCAAAGTTTCAGCTAACTCTGGCCCATGGTGACACTACATTATATTGGCCTGGCTATTTGTGAACCTCCTTCCCCATAAAAAAGGTAGGCCCACTCTCTATGTGCAGTTTCATATTCTCTGGTGGCAAATTTGCAAACCATGGAGTCCAGGTTGTACCTTCTTCAATTGGCAAAGTAATAGGTGCATCAACAACAAATTAAATTGTTTTTCTACTACATAGTCTGTTGTTTCACATCTCTTTTTTATTATTTTTGAAATTTTAGCCCCATCTGAAAAATACCCACTGTTCAAAACAGACTTTTCCAAACAGGTTTCTTAAATCACCACTTTGAATCTGGTTTTACATTTATTTGCAAGTCAACCAGTAATTTATGTAGCTAAAGTATTGCTACTAGACCCTTCCCTAGACCCAAGCCTCTAGGTCTCTTGGAAAACAGTGTATACTTAAGGTTTTGGGAAAAAGGTTATCTGGGAACTCATTAAGTCCTACATCATGTACATAATTACTCTTCCAGACATTGTGAATTTTTGAATAAGTATTAATGAATAAGAAAACATGTCTACATAAAAGCTTATATATTAATTTTTAGTAAAATTATTCATTATAGACAAAAAAGTAAGAACAACCCAAGTATCTATCAACTTATGAATAGACAAACAATGGGGAGTATGCATATTATGGAATAATATTCTTGAAAAATTATGCTAAGTGAAAGCAGCCATAATCACATGGTGTTCTACGACACCATTTGTAGTCTTCTAGAGAACAGCCAATCACTGCTGCAGAAATCAATCAATAGGCTATGTCCATAAACCTGAAATAGGTACTCAACACGGCCTGGCTATCCTACTATTTCTCCAGTCTGCTAACTCTCCCAGTCCCATTGTAAACCATTTCATACCTTCACTCTCAAAAATCACTCTCATACCTGACCTCCACTTTCCTTCCACTGTCAGCACATCATGTTCTTTTGCTTCACAGAAATTAAAAAAAAAAAACTGGAAGCCAATAAATAGCCAGCCTTAATCTCTCATATCCAAATGTATAAACCTGCCTCTTCCTTCCTTCATGTTCGCTACAAGGGAGGAGGGGCTCTGTTTTGCTTCAGACATTTCTTCTGCTTGCCTAAAGAGCTTTGGAACTCATCCCACCACAGGCTAGGGAATATGACACTATTATTATTCCCATCAACACCCATCCTCACCTTTTTGTCCCTAAATGGATCCTTCCCAACAGTTTCTGCACTTTTGCAATAGAAAACTCTAGACCCACAAGGTTGCTATTATTTCTAGTTACTGTTTAAAGTACCACTACTATTCTCTTTATCACTGGACAGTAAGCTCATGGAGGACAGTTTCTGCATCTGCATCCCCAGAGCAAATAATAAGAGCTAAGTAAATATTTATTGAGTAAATGAATGATGGAATGGAATTCTATAGAATTCCAAGCAAGTAAAGAACTAAATATCAGTTTGTTTAAAAGTAGGCTGGTTTATAGATGTTAAATATGTCATGATGTACACATCATGACATAAAAAATCATCATCAAGAAGTAGATGTGGAGAGTATACGAACTGCTCTTCAAAGGTCAATCATGTTTTTTGCTTGTTTTATTTTTGGTACTGGACATTGAATCTAGGAATGCTTTACCGCTGAGCTACATCCCCATTCCTTTTTATTTTTTATTTTGAGACAGGATCTCACTAAACTGCTGAGGGTCTCACCAAGGTGCAAAGGCTGGCCTCCAACTTGTGATCCTCTTACTTCAACCTTCTGAGTCACTGGGATTACAGGAATGGAACCACCACCATTCAACCCACCTATCCCACTCCTTGTTTTTTATCCAAAAAAAAAAAAAAAAAACTAAAATCATCCTACTGTTGTAATACATGCACATTAATGTTTTTAGTAGCACAACCCACGATAGCCAAGTTACAGAATCCATCAGTAGAGGAATGGATAAAGAAAATGTGGTATATTTACACAATGCAGTTCTACTCAATAAAGAAGAACAGAATTACGGCATTTGCTGGTAAAGGAAGGAAATGGAGAATATCATACTGAATTAAATAAACCAGACTCAAAAAGTCAAGGGTTAAATGTTTACTCGCATATGCATAAGCTAGAGAGAACAAAAGCGATGAAAAGGGGAATCTCACAAAAATAGAAGGGAGATCTGTAGAGCAGAAGCAGGGACCACAGAGCGAGGGCTGGAAAGGGAAAGAACTAGGGAATGAAGTTGACCAAGTTATACTATGTGAATGTATGAATATATTACAATGTATTCCAAATTTATATATAACTATAATGTACCAATTATAAACAAGTAAAAAAAAGATCAATAAGCCAGAGGAGGGGGGAGCAAGGGGAGGGAGGAAGAGAGGGAAAGAAAAAGTACTAAGGATTGAAATGGAGTCAACTATGTTTATATGCATTAATGAATATGTCAAAATGAACTCCACTATTATGTATAACCTTAATGCACCAATGAGGAATGAGCATTGGAATTTTTTTGGTTTTGTTTTTATTCAGGCCATGGAAGCAGGACTCTCAGAAGTGAAAAATGAGTTACAGTCACGTGATGATCTCTTGAGAATTATAGAAATGGAACGTTTGCAGTTACACAGAGAATTATTAAAAATAGGAGAATACCAAAATGTTCAAGAAAATAAAAAAAGGTATAATTTTTATGTTTGAAACTCTGAGATAAACAACTACTTTTAAGAGAGAAGGGGGGAGATTGAGAGAAAGAGAATCAATTTTATTTAGTTTTTCATCTGGCCTTTGTTTCTCTGACACTTAGTTGTGTATGTGGTGCTAGGGTTTGAACCTGGGTCCTCATGCATGCCAGGCAAGCACTGTAACCACCAAGCCACTACTCCAGCCCCTGAGAGAAACTATTCAGGAAATGATGTTTGAATATTTTAAAGAGCTTCATATTTGAAATTAGAATAAAAAGTTAATCTTAATTAACATGTTATCCATTAGTGCATGGTATTAAATATTAAAATATAGGTAATGGCTATTATATCCTCAAATATATTTACTTACCCAGAAAAATATATTATGCTCTGACCTGTGGATACATTTTTCACATTGAGTCAGAAATTTTCTTGGAACTTTTGTTCTTCAAGATATCATATACATGTATATATGTATATATAGTATGTCACATATGTATGAATATGCCACAATAAAACCCATTATTCCATATAATTAAAATTCTCTAATAGAAACAATAGTCTAAAGCTGTTATTCAGTTATATATTTACAGAGAATAAAATCAATTCCTTATCTTTCAAATGCTTTCATTTCTATTGCCTATAAACCCGATGTTAGCTTTCTCACTTGTAAAAATGTTGTAGTATTTTTGCCTCCACACTCACCACTTTGTCAGTTCCATTAAGGGTTCTTTTTAAACCAAATATTTTTCCTCCTCGAAATCAGACAGATACTGTGTGCTCCACGACCACAAAGAAAATGGGACTGCTGAAGACTATTAAATGTTTATGCTTATGAATAGACAGTTTGATTGCTTTGATAGTTCATTGACATAGAACTTTAATCCTCATAATCAAAAAGTTAATGCTAGACTGGTAATAGAATTTTAAAAATTGAATAGCCAAATGGTGAGGAATATTTTATTGAAAGATAATTATTGCTTTAAAGGGAGTAATTCTTCAAGGTTGTGGGCCATGCAGGCACTTCTTTGAGGCCTGTCCTTAACAAAAATTGGCAAATTAAGATCCCCAAAAGTGCCTTAGTGTATGCCTCACCAGGAATGGCAGAATGCCTATCAGCTAGTCAGCATTATTGAGTGTCCTGTATACAAGCTATACATCATGATCACTGATGATTAATAAATCTTTTGGCTGTTTATTATTTGTAAGGTGATGTTCCAATATGGTGAGTCAGTGACAAATTTCTTCACACAAAGAAGAGAATGTATATGCCCAGAAACATAAGAAATTTTGTAGAAGAGCACACCATTCAAACCTGTGTCTACCTCTGGTTTTGTGAAAAGTATTGTAGATACTTTCTGTAGCACTTTTACAAGATCAATGGTGAATTCTAAATATTGCTTCAATACATAATTCAGTCCAAAGTCTTGCACTTATCCACATATTTGGCCAAAGCAAACTTTTGCTCTGCCTTGCCAGCCTCCATTTAATTTGGTACTTGGTATTTATTTTGGTCTGCAAGCCACACCTTTCTAATTTGGAGGGTATCCCAGTGTTCTAGTATTCTGAGATTTGATGAAAGGGTATGCATTTAAATTCCCACAACTTCCACTGTATTTTAGACTTCTCCGTCTTCTTCCTTCCCACTTCAAGTTTTGAGCTCTTCTAGTTTATTTTCATATGTATGTTATCCTGTTTTGCTATTTTGGATTCTGGTTTGGACTGTTTCATCTTCACGTCTGTAGTAAGATGAAGCAGCCCAGACTACTGAGATTAGATGCACAGCAGCTTTACAGAAGTTCTATAGTAATGTTTTTGTTCCTTTTTTCAAAACCATACTCAATAATGCTGATCTTCATTAGCTTTTCCTTTTCTTTTCTTAGTTGTAGAAGCACCTTGGGCTGATATGTTTTGAGTTATTAAAATAACTCCAACATCCTTTTCCTACACAGCAAATGATAGTTCCTTTATGTATTTACATTAGTATCTTATGCTATGATTATTGTTGTCTTATCACCTGTGTATATTGGAGTTTGACATTTTTCCCCTCCCTTAATGAACTTTTCAAGCTTATCATGAGGTTTGTAGCATTCAGTTCAGCATTTTTCTCCCTGAAATAGCATAGGAAAAGAATTGAGAAAGAAGGAATTTTATTTTTCAGTTTTTCCAAATCATAGCAAATAAGAAAAATTTAAGACTAATCTTGAGATAATCCTTTAGGGGAATATCAGATAAAATGGAAGTGTCACAATATATTACTAAGTGTGAAACAAAAGGAGACTGAAAAATAATGCATACAATATATATGCTAATTGTAGGGGAAATGTATGTTTATTTATTCACATATATACATAAGAAAAAAAGACAATCTGCACAAGAATAATAGCAGCACTTTTTCTTGGATGATAACCTTATAGCAGTATATGATATTCTCATATACCATTTTCTATAGTGTGTGAAATGAACACACACACACACACACACACACACACACACTAATCAGAAAGAATTGGTGTATACCTCAGGGAAATCATTTATAATTTATAACTTTTGAGAGATCCTTTATCTTTAGTATTTCTCCATCATTACTCAGATTTGTTTTATTTGTGTGGCTCTTAGGTAGGAAATAAAAAAATTTACTTAGATAAGCAGGTATATTCCGTGAACACCAGACTCCACAAGAATAGTCAAGTCTGGCTTCCAATAGAAAGCTGCTGCTTCCCCCATCTGGTTATCTTTACTTTTTTTTTTTTTTTTACTGATTTTTATTTCACCAATTTTCCTCACATGGAGATGAACATGGCCTGGTTATATTTCTCCAACTTTCCTTTGGGGTATTGTATTTTTTATACTAGTTTCTGCTTTCCTCTCTAGTATTAATATGTGGTTGCAATTCCATTTTATAAATGAGTCGTCAAAGGGTAACTGAATTTAATCTGGTTAGACTGTCATATGTAATCACTTTTAAGCATATTTATGAAGTAGCTGTTCCCCTTGGACCGCTCATGACATAGCTGCTTTCTGCAGTGCAGTAACAAGTTTCCTTTTATAGAATGAGTTCCCAAGCATTTTATTACAGGAAGTTCTTTTCTTCTCATCCAAAAATCTTATCCACGTATGTAATCCCAGTATTCTGGCAATTTTAATGAATAATTGAAAATCCGTATTAATTTCTATCTTTTCTTCCCCATTAAAACTATGTGCACTCAGTTAAACATATAAATACTTGTGGGATCTGAATGTATTAGAACTCGCAATTTCTGTAACTAGAAATGTTTCCAACAAAGTAATGATCTATCTATGCAATCTACAGTGTTCTAAATTAATAATATAATCATAACAATTTATAAAGTTGAGCTTAATTTTTTTTTGGAAGGGGAGATATGGAGGACTGAATTAAGGGGCATTTTATCGCTGAACTACATCTCCCAGCGCTTTTTATTTTTTATTTTGAGATAGGGACTTGCTAAACTGCAATCTCAGCCTCCTGATTCACAGGATTATAGGCATGTGCCACCATGCCTGGCCAGCTAAGCTTTTGCTTGTTATTTTTAATTTGTAGACTTGAATCATCTTATTTACATTCTACTAAAGAACCAGAAAGGAAAAGGAAAGAGTTGTTTCCAGGGGTCCCAGACCAACCAAATCATGAAAAAGAATTAAATAAGGTATGGAAATTAATGAGCTCCATTTTTCCAGGTAGATGTGAAGTCTTTGAATACAAACAGGTAAAAAAAATCTTCCATCTCCCTTCTTTCTCCTTCTCTATTTTCTCCTAAGATAATAATCTGCCAGGCTGATAATTCCAACATTGTTCTGTGTGAACACAAACCTTGGGTTGTCGTCACTCATGGGAGATTGCCTATGAAATGTGGACGGCTGGTGGCTCTGAGAGAGGTGGTTTATATCAAGAAGGCTGTTAACCAGACCCTGGAGTGCAACCACGTGTATAAGCCTGGGGAAGTTGCCTATGCGCACTGCTCAATATCCTCATTTCTAGGATGGGGATGATTGGTACCTCATCATAAGATGGTGATGGGGATAAAATAAGCCAATAGCGGCTACGTTTTCCTTACCATGTGCCAGCAACTATTCTAAGGAATTAACAAATCCTCATTCATTTATTCTTCATAACCATTTTATATGGTAGGTCTTAAAATTATCCCCTTTTACATTTGAGGAAACTAAGACACAGAGGAGTAACTTTACCGGACTTTACACAGCTAATAAGTGGCTGAGGCTCAATCTGAATCCAGGCAATCTGCATCCAGAATTCACACTCCTACCTTAAGTCAAAATCCATGATATAATACCTGTGAAGTGCTTAGGAAAAGGGCCTTACTCAGAGAAGGCACCTAGTAAATGTTGGCTGCTAGTGTTTTTTATTACACCCACAGTTTTCATTGAGTGATTGATGTGTGTATCAAACACACTTTCACAAGATGAGGAAGGCCCAGGAATTGTTCTTGAAGGGTCCATGGTTCTCTACTAGCCTACAAAAAGCATATTCTCTATCATTCTAGTAAGATTTAGTAGTGTGTGTCTTTCTACAAATTTATCATAGCTGCTATTTATTTTCCTGGTCTTTAGGTTTGAGGATCAGTCAGAATATACAGTACTCTAAAATCAAAATAATTGTTAAAAGTTAAAGAAGTCAGGTGTGGTAGCACACACCTGTAATCCCAGCAACTCTAGAGACTGAGGCAGGAGGATTATAAGTTTGAAGCATGCCTTGGCAGCTTAGTGAGTCCCTAGGCAATTTAGTGAGACTCTATCTCAAAATAAAACATTTTAAAAAAGGGCTGGGGATGTTGCTCAGTGGTTAATTACCCCTGGGTTCAATTCCTAGTACCAAAAAGAAAAAAAAAAGTTAAACAAATAAGCATGACTTGGAATTATCATCTGGTATCCTGCATAGGGTTTGAAGTATAGTAAATGAAAATAAATATTTAGGGAATGAATTAACTAATATTAAGGCTAAGTTCTCTGATAATTACATAGATCCATAAATTCAGTTGCTATTTGTGGACAGTCAACATCTTTTTTAGTATCTACTAGGACAATAATAACTATTTTGATAACTTCCATAGGAAATACAATGATGTGAAAGATCTTGACAGAGTTGACTGTCAAAGAACAAATACAGGTTAAGTGTAGGAAAGTTGTTACAAATCAATGATCACTTGTCTTACTATATGTTTTGCACTCATGATGATATAAATAATCCCATGAAAGTGATTTTATTGATTTTAAAAATATAACTTTAAGAAATTTTTTTCTTGTGTCCCCAGATAATGCATTATGATTAAAAAAATGACTAAAGCCTTGTATAGTTATACCCTTCTTAACATCATAGATTATTTGATAGAATAATAAAACTGAATAAAGAATCTACTGATTTCACGTAATTTTGACATGGAAGAAGAGAATATGAGGTACAAATCTCTTTATGAGCTCTTGGGGACCACTAGATAGTTCTATTCTGTGCTGAAAAGATAATAAATGAATTGTATATAAATAGCTATAGTTTCTCAGAAGCGTTGTGGAGAGCATAAACCAATTATCACAATAAAACCAATAAGAGTCATATATTGTGAATCATTCCAGAGTTTTGTTTTCTTTTTCCAGTACAGAACTATTTTTAGCCATTTGTTTTGTGACAAAATTCACATTTTTAATAAAGCTAAAAGTAATTTGAAGCTCAAATAAATTAATTTTATTTGGAAAGAAACTTTCCAGTATTGCATATTATTTTAATATCTAAATGTTGTGAAAATATTAAAAAGAGTTTAGTGCTTTTTCATAAGAATGTGTTAATTTTTTTTCCTGTATTCAAAGTTCCATTTTAAGGGGAACACATAAAACTATTCACATGGATGCACTCAGCAAAATCCAAACAGGGATAAACTCTAAAACAATGCTGTTGTTTCATCAACTAAACTGTAAGGGGAAAAAACTCTAGAGCTAGAAGAAATGAAGAGATTTGTAACATTGTCCTGGTTTAACATGTTTGTATTTCAGTCTCCTCGTCTCCTTTTGATTTTGGGAGCTGCATAACTTAAACCCAATCAGTTTTCTTTGAAACTTATTTTTCTTTACCATCTGTTAAGATCATGTGATTTCTAACACGATCTAACTTTGAACCTCTAAAAACGTTAAGAATAGAATCAGATAAGAAATGAGTAGCATACAGCCTGATGAGGGTTAGATTTGCCTCTAGACATGTGGACTGTCCATGTTAGGTCATCCTGCTCTAGGTATCATCCCCTGAGCCCCAGCTTTTTCCAGTGTGTGAGCCACTTTCCAAAGCCCTTTTCACAAGATGCTGACGAGCACAACAGGTAAGGCCACAGCTCTGGAAATCAACTGTCTTTCACCAGAAAAGTGACAAAAAAGTATGCACCTCAATGTTTTCATTTGCAAACCAGAGAAAGATTGTGGGGGATTGAACAGAACACACTTAGAACACACACAAACACACATAAAGAGAGAGGCTTTGAAAAAAATGTATGCACCAGTCTCAAGAATGGATCATATTTAGATCCTAATTCAATTAAACAAATATAAAGAATGTTTGTTATATTATTAAGATGATTTTAAATTTGAATTTTTCCTAGATAGTTGATGATATAGAGGAATTGTTAATTTTTAAGATTATTATGTTTTCTAGCTATGTAAAGAGAGATGAGAGAAACAGAGTTCCTATTCCTTTAGAGATATATAGTTTTTTGTTTTTGTTTTTGTTTTTAAGAGAGAGGGACAGTGAGAGAGACAGGGAAAGAGAGAAACAACTTTATTTAGTTTTTCACATGGCCATAATTGCTCCGTGGTGCTGGGGTTTGAACTTGGGTCCTTGTGCTTGCCAGGCAAGCGCTGAAACCGCTGAGCCACCGCTCCAGCCCTAAGTATCTGTTTTTAATTTAGCATTTATCCGAAAAGGAAGGTACAGTGAGCTCTACTACTAAAAGTTTTGAGCAGCTCTACAAATAAATGGATTTGCTCATGTTTTTTGGTGTCTATCTGCTTCAGATAAGAAGCCAGCTCTATCAGGAGGAAGAGTTCCACACCTCTGAGCAGGAAAGAATGAGGAATGAAATCTCTGACTTAACAGAGGAGCTTCATCAGAAGGAGATCACTATAGCAACTGTCATGAAGAAAGCTGCCCTTCTGGAAAGACAGCTAAAGATGGAGTTAGAAATAAAAGAAAAAATGTTAGCAAAGCAACAGGTATGCAAGCAGGAAGAATGCTTCTTTCCAGGACACACTCGTTCAGTGCTCCTGGAGGGCCTTTGTTATTGCCTGATAAAAGAATTGCATTCCTTGGTATTGTTTCTGGGATTCGGCAACACAGAAATACTTGTGTTGTCATAGAAATGCTTTGTAAAATCACATAAAAACTTTGTGAGATATTACAAAGTATCCTCAAAAAAGAATTAGGGAAATAAGGTACACAAGGTAGTGTCATTGAATTTCATCCTACTATTTTCTTATAACCATATTCAGAGCACCTCCCAAATACACTGTAATCAGATTTTTCTTTCTCAGTTGTTTTCTGTATGTCCTGTCCACTAACATTTTTACTTAAAAAAAAAAAAAAGTCTATTCTAGTTTTTCTTGGACATTTCCCACCCCTCATTTCATGTATAAGAATTCCCTTAGGGTATTAAAAATGGATGCTATAACATGAAAATCAGTTCATATTTATTGAACAAACACTCAATTCACAGAATAATGCTTGGGGAAAAAACAGCAACTTTACCTTTCTGCTAAATATCACAACTTCTATTCTCTCCCTCATTCCCTCTCTGTCAGCCAGCCTACCTGTCCTCCTGTCTTCCTATTTATTTTTTTATTCCCTCAATCTCTTATTCATAGTCAAATTGGTTGCCTGCTATTAAGAACACAGGATCTATCTGCCTTTTTTTTTACCCTGAATCTAGATGTTTTCAGAGCACAAAAACATTTACTGAAAATAATTTCAAGAACTCTTTAGCTATAAGAGAATCACTTCACAAACAGTGAGACCATTAAATCCTGTTTATTACAAAACAGAAGACACTCTGCCTTTGTGCAATCCATAAGCCATAAACTGTGATTAACATGTACAACAAACAGAAGAGCAGCAGCAACATGATAATAGCATCAGTGGTACCCGCGTGGGAAAGGAGTATTTAAAGATGGTTATGGCGACCTGGGGAGTTGGATTATGAATAATCTTATTTTCACTTTATATTCTTAGATATATTTTAGATTTTGTCAATGAACATATATTTAATAATTTATAAAAGTAAATCTTGAAGGTAAGTGTTTTATATAGAAATGAGCCCTACATGAACAAAAGGATAGATACTACATCCAAGTATTTTTCGAGTACAAAATAACAAGGAAAGAAATAAAAATTAGAAGACAAAATGAAAGAATCATGAGCAAAGAAGGAACTTGGCAGAAGTACCAGAAAGAACAAAATTAAATATGAAATCTAGGTGTTACATATTGGTCTTAAAGAAATTTAATGGACAGGTTATTTTAAGTGTGTTTTTAAAACTATTTTTGTGGTGATAATTTGCATAAAATAGAAAACAGCAATGAAAAATGAAATTTGGGGATTGGAAGAGAAAAAGTAAATGAGCCATTATTACATTTTTAATTTAGCATGAATTGTAAGAAAAGGGCTGCCAAAGATAGAAGAGCTAAATAAGAATATCCAATTAACAAACCTAACCAGAAGTGTTTCCCTTCACTACATATTTACAAGATAGGTTAATTTTAATAGGATTGAGTTTTTTATATAACCTTTACATTTTTTTATCTGCTAACTTTTCAGGTCTCAGATATGAGATATAAAGCTGTCAGAACAGAAAACACACATCTAAAAGGAATGATGGGAGATTTAGACCCTGGACGGTATATGGTAATACGCTGAGTTCATTCAATAAATTGAACAAGAGATTACTTAGTGATCAGGATTAACCCAGAACATCATTTACTGAGCACTCGTCACTTACCGGGCATGTAGAAGTTGGAGTGGCAAATTATCTTGCACTTCAGTTGAATTCACTTTTATCTTTAGGCTGGAACATTTTAACTTCCAGTTTTCTCCCTTGTTCTTTTCTTGAACTGGGCTCAATTCTGGTCATTGCTCAGACATGCCGAACGTGCTATTTCCTTACTTTTGCTCTTGTTGTTGCTTTGAAATCCTACATCCTACTTGCCTGATTTAAATGTCAACCTTCCCCTCAGTGAAGCCACCTCCAAAACCCAGTTAGAATGAACTATTTCATCCACATTCGGTTTGTGTTTGGTCTGATTTGTTTTGTAGCTTGTCACCGGATGGCAAGCAGGATCATGTCCTATCGTTTGTATCAACAGCACCTCACAACATCAGGTGCAGAGTAAGTCTTTGATGTAAGTTGGTTGAATAAAAAGAGACATGAATGAATAAATAAATGAATTAACCAATGACTCTACCAATTTGCACAAGGCAATTTAAACAGGTTCTGTGTCTTATTTCTATTCTTTAAGGTAACAGTTGATGGTTGATATTTATATGAAAATTTTTTATTTATTGAACTAATACAATATCAGCGTTACTTGTTTACTATTCATTTGCTCTGAAAGTTTTAAAATGCCTTTTTTGCCAGTCAAGGAAAGAAGAGAATAATATATGAGTATTGTAATTGCTTAACCTGGCCTCAGTTTCTTCAGTGATAAAGCAAGGGAGTCAGATTAGCCATTCTCCACAGTCCCTTCTTAAACCATGGTACTATAGTCCTGTGATAATATGAGCTTGTTCTCATAATACTCCATATACTAGCATCAAAAGAGTAGAAGCATCTGGAAGCATTCTGCCATTTTCTCTGACCTTGGTTATGGATCCTGCAATTGGAATTTAAATGAATAAAAAAGTAAACATATATGGTTTCCTTATCTGGTACATGAAAAACTGTGCTTCTCAAATAAGACGTTTTATTTCTCTCTTTTTTTTTTAAAGAGAGGGGGATAGAGAGAAAGAGAGAGAAATAATCTTTATTTTTTCATGTGCCTTTTGTTGCTCCAAGACTTCATTGGGTACGTGGTGCTGGGTTTTGAACTCACGTACTTGCACATGCCAGGCTAGCACCGTAACCGCCGAACCACTGCTCCAGCCCCAAGATGCTTTATTTCTAAACACTAGCAATACAAAATTTAAATCAGATCTTGGCTCCATGAATGTCTATTTTAGATCACAAATAGTTATTTGATTATTTTTGAAATTCAATCTGAATGTTGTAGTTGTTTTTTTCTGGGTCATTACAGCCCCCTCTGAGCCTGCTTCACTCTGGCTCCTGTAGGCATTTGGTTTGTTTCATTTATTTGTTTTGACTTTTTAAAAATCCATTTGAGCTGTAATTTTAAATGTGATATAAAATAGGAGCAAAATTTAAATGTTTCTATGAACATTAAGTTGTTTACTCAGTTTCTCCTCATAACTTCCTACTACATTATATTTGAATTGGATTGTTTGTATATTAACTTAAAAAATCTGGCATTTTTATTTTTATTTTTGGTGTGGGAATTGAACCCAGGGATGTTTGAATACTGAGACACATCTCCAGCCCTTTATTTCTTATCTTTTATTTTGAGATACCGTATTACTAAGTTTCTAAGGTGTGTCTCAAACTTGGGATCCTCTTGCCTCCGTCTCCCAAGTTGTTGGGATTCAACACTGTGCCCAGTGGCACTTTTATTATAGTATTTTATTATATTAAATATATTATTATTTTATTATATATAATATTATTCTATATAAGAGTATAACATGGTTTCTCTTTTTCTTCATAGTTTGTTTTTAAATAAAAATTTACAATTTTCTTTGTTATTGTTCTGTGCCATTCTTTTTAAACTTATTCCAAGGCATTTTACAATTCTTGTTACTATTGTAAATGAAAAAATTTCCTTTTTCCGTATCTAGAAACCTATTCTGATATAGAAAAAAATCCAAATTATTTTATTAATTCTACTAGAATTTTTACTAGAGGTGTTTAGGTTTTTAAGATGTATGATCTTATCAACAAAAATATCCATATCACTTCTTTCCCACTGTTCGTAATAGTTTTTTGTTTGTTTGTTCTGATTTTTATTTTTTTATTTTTGATTTTTGTTATACTGCTAAAACCTGCAAGAATATTAAATAATAAAAGTGTTTGCTGGCAAATTTTCTTAATTCTGATTTTAAATAGCATGGCTTTACATTTTGCTTAGTATAATATTTATTCCTGATTTGTGATATTTACTATACCATTCTATTCCTGTTTTACTTAAGAGTTTTTATTAAGAATTGCTGCCAGTTTTTATTAGCATGGATGACATCATGTGGGTTTTGTTCTTTCTTTTGTTGGTGTGTAATAGACATAGATTTCCTGATATTAACCCAAATTAGAATTCCTGGCGTAAATCTTTAATCATGGTATTACTTTTATAGGATGGCCATAACAAATTGCCATCAACAGGGTGACTTTAAAACAACGGAGATTGATTGTTTCAGAATTTTGGAGGCTTAAAGTCCAAAGTTAAGGTGTCAACAGGGTTATGCTGTCTCTGAAATCTGTATGGGAGGGTTCTTCCTTGACCCTTCGTAGTTCCTGGTGGTTTGCCAGCCATCTAGGTGTTCCTGGGCTTGCCAGATGTGTCACTTCAATCCTGCCTTCCCATGGTGCTCTTCCTGATTCTCTCATCTTTGTGAGGGCTTCTGCTTCCTGTGTTTCTTCACATAGTCTTCTCTCTGTGTGTTTCTGTATTCAATTTTTCCTTTTTTGTAGAACACTAATCACATTGGATTAGGGCCTACATAAAGACTTCATTTTAACTCCATCACCTTGGTAAAGACACTGTTTCCAAATAAGGCCATGTTATGGAAGGCTAGGGATTAGGATTTCAATGTATCTTTTTTTAGAAGCACACAGTTTAACCCACAAGTTTGATGTACCCCTGATTTCTGTGTGATGATGTTTTATTTAGAAACTAAGATCTATATATGGTATGTGTATGAATGGAATCTGTATATAATTCTCTTGCTGCTTATTTCAAAGTCATGCTGCATTCATAAATTGGGAGCTTTCTAGTTTTTATGAGTAAGTCTGGAGTAGTTTAAACAACATTGGAATTATCGGTCATTTAAAGGTTAGTGAGAAGTTAGCTGTAAAACCATCTAGACCTGCTAAATTTCATTTACCTATTTTTTTAAGGTCCTTGGTGTTTTTGAAGTTCACTACTCCTTCTTAGGTCATTTTGGTAATTTGTGTTTTTCTAGCAAATCTTTACCCATTTCAATTTGTTTCCTTGTTACCAGTTAGTAATAACCTACAATTTTTCATCACGTTCACATTCTTCTTATATTTTCTTTCTTATTTCCAATCTTGTATAGTTGAACATATTATTTCTCTTTTTTAAAATCTGGATCATGAGAGTTTTATTTATTTTATTAGTATTAAAAGATTGGCTGGTGGACTTATTTTTTTTATCCACTTAATTTATTTTTAGCTTATATCAATTAATTTCTTCTCCCTGTGCTTTACTTTATTTTGTTTCACTTTTTATAGTTTTTTAAATGAAACAAAATTCTCTCTTACCTGTTTTGTGTTGAAATCACATAAGTAGGGGGAAAAATCCCTTAATTAGATAATTATTTCTAAAATAATTGGAAAGGGTAAATAAACATAGGCGTAAGCAACTGGTACTGAAATTTCACCTCAGGCAATAAGAAACAAAATATTTACATCATTATTTTTAAGACCTCTAACTCTTGTGATATTTGGATAACATTAAAATAATAATTCCCTTTTCCTTTCTACACAAGGAGCTTACTGATCTTCTAATTGGTCATATTTAAATAACTATACCTTTGAGAATTTTGTTCAAGACCGTGGCTCATTTCCATTTGTGAGGAGACACTTTATCAGAGGCACCCTCCTAGTGGAAGAAGCAGGTGCTGTGCACCCAGTTGTCACCAGTGTATGCACAGGGCTATGCAGTTCGAGTATTCAAGTAGAAAACATTCTGCTGGGACCATCACCTGGTATCTCAGTTCCCCTGGATCTCAGTGAGATTCTTAGAAGTGAGAACTAGCAAGAGGCTCCTGATTTAGCAAGGCATGTTTTCACTGGGTTTGTGTTGAAATTTCACTGTATAGAAAAAAAGAAGAGTTTTCTTTTATACTTCTCCTAGGTATCTAACAAAGAATCAAGTTTATCATGACAGTTTTCTTTGATTCTATGTTTACTTCATCCTATAATTGTACTTATTAATTTTACTTTAAGAAAATAGTAATGTTTTACTGATTTAATCAGAATTCAGAAAACTAATTTTTTACTATCCATAAAGTTAGCTGAATAAAGTAGCAGCCTAAAAATAGCACCCTACTAAAAATCCATTAGCATACTGATAACTAATATGCTAACCATAAAATATGACTAAAATCTTTCTTTCTGTAGAAATATTTTGTTAGTCTAGTTATTATTGTTGAATATACATGACTAAAAAGAAAAACCGTACCTGCATAATGCTAAAATTCAGACATTACAGTTATTCATCTGGCCTTATTCTGACCTTTCCAAGTAAATAAGCACCAGGTGGTTTTACCCTTTTAAAAACAAATAAATGAATTAAAACTATGGAACTCTAAAATTTTAAAAGAATCAAGTAACAGGTCTAAATAAAAGAATCCATCAGAAATACATACATAGTCCTGGGGGCTCAATGGAAGAACACTGTCTCACTTGTCTTGCATGCATGAGATCCTAGGTTCCATCCCCAACACTACCAAAAAGAGAGGGGAGTGGTGGAGAAAGAAATGCAGACGTAGTTTAATTAATGTGTATTTTCCAATGATAACACCTAGTGGGAGATATATTTCTGAAATCAGTAAAAAGTATTAAAGAGAAACATGAAATGAGAGCTCAAAAAATGTCAAGAACAATGGAATATGCTCTTAAATACAAAACATATAAATATATTATCTGTACAATTCTTTTAGGTCATGCTTGTAATACTTATCTAAATATGGTGCATTAAGAAAATTGTAGGGTTTTTTTAAAAAAATCTATCATTCTTAATTACTTTCAACCAACATTGAACCCAAAATAGTCATAGATAAATTTTAATTTTACAGAAAAATCTTCAATACCATTTCAATTGAGCAACAAACCACTAATAATTGTATACTTTGATGTCTTTTCTGAAGTCAAATTTTGAATCTCATGAATATATTTCTGGTCTATCTTTACAACTACATTTACCTATATGAATTTTTTCCTTTTGGAGGGCAAAATTTTACATGACTCTGCCTCCTTTATATTTATTGCAAATCTTCTCTAAGTTTAGAATAAGCAATCCTTTCACCTTTGAAGCAAAAGATTATAGATGGTTCTTTTATCTACATTGGTGTCGCAGAATAGTAAATATTAATGAATCCTAAAGGCAAATGCCTAACAGAAATACCTTCCAGGCCCTCTTTTTTCAAAGACCACCTCGGTCAAAGATTAAGAAGCATGTAACTGCTTCCCGATGTATTCTAGCTTCCACAGATGAGAGATACCATTCGGCCTTGAGTCTCTGAGATTGGGATACTTCACTGAGCATAATTCCTTCCATCTCCATCCATTTGGCTGCAAAAGCCATAATATCATCTTCTCTAATGGCCGAGTAGTATTCCATTGTATATATACGTACCAAAGTTTTTGTATCCACTCGTCAAGTGAGGGGCATCTATATGTTTCTCAATGCAACAGGGAGACGACTCCCTAGGACACTTGAGGGCCTAGAGAAGGGGCTGGGGCAGGGTAGGAAGAAATCCTAGGAGACTGAGGGTGGGAATATGGGGGAATCATCTCAGAAGGAGATCTCTGTCCTACATGAGATATCCATTTAACTCTGGATAAGTTCTTCTTTTTTTTTTTTTTTTCCACATTTATTAGAAGTATATTGCAATACAGGATACAGATAAGGAGGAAACATTGTCAAAACTGTAGCAATCATTATGTATAAACTTTGATAACCAGGGGTAATGCTAACACATCGATAAGCTACTATGGGTTTCATCTAATGCAGTTTCCCCCAGAAGAACTCATGTGTTAAATGGGTATCTAGTGTAGGAATAACATCGGCTTCTGGAATGGTTCCCCCATCTTCCCCGTCACCAGACTCCTATGAGTTCTTCATATACCCTCCCCCCTCCCC
>PVKS010017384.1:0-42131 GCA_004027875.1 Aplodontia rufa
ATGACATTGCAGCCTTTGAGGGTAAATGGATGGTTATGGAAGAGATCATGATGAGTAAAATCAGCTTAACCCAGAGATCTAAGGGTCGATTGTCTCCACTCATCTGTGGAGGTGGGGACTAGACCCTGGACAATGAGAAAGTTGGTCTAGAAACATGAGTTAAATTCAGATAAGATGTAATGCTTTACAATCTAATACTTTTTTTAGAGATATAGTGGGAAGGGGAAGGGAGGGATAAGAGAGGGTAATTGGGGGGGGGGCACTCCTGGGGACAGTTGCAATGTCCAGAATATATACACATCTTATACACATTTTAAATTGTTTTGTTAAAATCTTGTAAGGTTGCTCAAAAATAAAAAAATTAAAAAAAAAAAAAAAAAGAATGACCTTTTCTTCAGTTAGCAGGGCCTCTGAAGGTGGTGAGAAGAAATGTCTAGAAAGCCAAGGAGGTGAGATAGGAAGGAAGTGTGGATCTCATGACTTAGAATAATGAGCTACAAGGTATTAGTGTGGCTTAGTTTATTCAATTAAGAATAAGGAAAAGATAGAAATGGGATGCGAAAGGGGTAAAAACTTTTGGTGAGGATAAGAGAGAACACCATATTGTTTAGGAATTCCCAGAGTACAGGGAAGAAGAGGCTAGTATGGAACACCCTTCTCTTCGACCCAAGGAGATTGAGGGCTAGTTTGCAATCACAAAGAGTTTCCTCAGTCAGACTCCAATGCTATGTAGCCAGCAGTTGAATTCAAGAAGACACAGTGACAGTAGAAACCAACCACCAATACATGCAAATGAACAAAAAATTATATACATCCAATAACACCAAATTCAGTAATAACAATAGATATAAAAGCATAAAAATTAAAAAGTTAAAAATTTAAAAAGTTAATAGTACTAGACATCAGCAACAACCACACACACACACACACACACACACACACACAAAGAGAGTTGGGAAGGTTTTGAGTTTTTGCCCCCTAGGTTAAGTGTGTACTGTGGGGAATGCATTCATAGCTGACATCTAGGTGGAGACTCTTCCCTTTTGAGATGTTTGGGGTGGGGGTGAACTTTATTCTTCTGTAGAGGGGTAGAAGGGTTTATCCTTTCTCACTTCCATTGGTGACCACGTCCAATTCCTGAGCACAAACATTTGCTCAGGAGTGCTGGGTGATCGCTGCAGTTGGTGAGGGTGCCATGTTCTCCCTCACCAATCTTTCTTTCCCTGCATTAACACTAATGGAAGTATCTGTTAACATGGAATCTTTATAATTCTGTATCTGCACTCTTTAGTTACTGTGAAAGATATCTCTACTTGTGTTCTTTAAGCCATTGACATTTTTAGATACTGTATTGCTGCTGTATAGTTTAGTTTATTCTTACTGATACAAAAGTTAAGTCCAATTCATTTTTATTATCTGTGCAACTCCCTTAGAATTGGTTGACTTGACAAACCAATTTAATGTTCAGAGTAAAGTCGTATCCATGTTATATTTCCTCTCTCCTCATTCTTCAGTTTTTACAGTCATATGAGTTTTCTTACCTTCATTTTGCCACTTAGACTGAACCTAGTTCAGTCTTCTAAAACAAAACTTCTGAAACTTACCTGATGCCCTTCCTGATACCTACAATCAAACATTTTTAAGCTTTATCTATTCATATTTTTTCCAATATTTGAGTTATCATTTTGGGTCTCCCTCTTCTTTGATTTCTGTGGCATAAATTAACTTTGGGTAATCATCAAAACCCTTGGACTCAGTTCCTCTATGATTTTCTGCCCTGAAGCCAATTTTCTAAATACTGCTGTTATGGTTTGAATGTGAGGTATCCGGTGTCCCCAAAAGCTCATGTAAGGCAATCAAGGAAGGCTGAGGTGAAAGGACTGTGTTAAAGAACCTTAACCTAATCAGTGAGTCCATCACCGCATAGGGATTAACTGGTAACTGTAGGCTGGTAGGATGATACTGGAGGAGGTGGGTCATTGGGGCATGCCTTTGGGATATATATTTTGCATCTGATATGAGTCTCTCTTTTTGCTTCCTTCTGCCATAATGTTCAGTTTCACCTTGAGCCTGGAGGAATGGAGTTGGCCTTCCAGGGATAAAGATCTCTGAAACCATGGTCCCCGAGATAAGCATTGCCTCCTAAAATTGTTCTTCTTAGGTCTTCTAGTCACAGCAATGAAACAAGTGACTAAAACAGCTGCTATTTCTCAGGGTTTTATACCAGTTTTTCTTTCATCAGACTTTTCTTCTATGCACTTGACCACTTGTAAGTCTTTAACCTTCCTGTAAATAATGTTTTTTTGTTGCATAAGTTTCATATGAGCTTCAGATTAGAAGAATTTCTTACCATCTGCAGGATTGCTTTATGCCATGAGACAACTGATCTTTATCATACCACTCTTTTCCCCAGTACAGCAACTTAAGCCTCAAAATTTGAGTTTAATTCTCTATATTTTCATCCACTTTACCCCAGTTGTTCTTATATCTTCCTATTCAATGATTCACAAATACATATAATTTCAACTTGCTCAATATATCATGATTCCTTTCCATGATATCATTAACATTACTGCTTCTGCTGTGTAGGGCTTTGTCTATTACTTTGAATACTGCATTCACCTCCATGCTAGATTAGTATTTTGAGTCCCATTAACCCCCACACCATTCTGCCTTGATCCAGAAGATAATTCTACAGTTACAGCTGGGTATTATCTTTCCTGCTTACATTATTTCCATTACTCTCTAACCAAATTTTAAAACTTTTTCTTGAATTTGTAAATTACATAGATATATAAATAAAATGCAAAAAATAAACATTTGCTTGCAAATGGGGATAAAGAACCTTTTCTCTAACCTTCTTATTTTCTCTAACCTTCCCATCATACATGAGCCTCTTGGAATCCTTACGACTCTTTGTATTTAAATTAATAAAACAATAATAATCATGAATGCTTAATAAAAATACAATCTTACATATTGTATGAATTTGAAAATGTACAGTATTCTTTATGGTTCAGATTTAGGTTATTGTACACATTCTCTGCACTACATATGACACATAAGATTTATTTTTAGTTTTTTAGTTTCATTCATGGTTTTATTAGCATGAGATGCTTTTCCTCCTGGTCATACTGGTTTACTCTTGTGAGAATTAATTAAAATTAATTGAAAGCTTTACTTTGGGATATGTACCAAAGGCTGATCGATGTTCAGCCCCTCACTGCCCCATTATTACTTCCATGTGACTATTTTAATAGGAGATTGATCAAAATCATAGTTCAATACTACAGGCTGCAGTATTCAAAGCCTTCTCTGGAATTTTTGAAGTTAGTTTTAAAGAGAGCAATAAAGTGTCTCTTCTTTTCCTTCAAGATTAAAAGCTATGGAGCTGTGAGTTTTTTCATCATTTTCTTGGCAACATTCTGCAACAGAGGAAAATAAATTGACATGTACAGCAATGAATGATGGAAAGAGAATTGTGAAAGCACTTGAATCATTGTTTTAATGCTTTCTGATTTTTAGCTGTTTCCTTGCTCTTCCACATATCCAGTGCTGAGTCTTCTAGATTATGTAAACTGCTCTGATATGCCCCTTGCTAATACCTTTAGCGTCCAATCTTATGTGGGATTCTGTAACTTCCATCTTCCACATATCCAGTGCTGAGTCTTCTAGATTATGTACACTGCTCTGATATGCCCCTTGCTAATACCTTTAGCATCCAATCTTATGTGGAATTCTGTAACTTCCATCATTTTTTGCAGCTTTGTGTATAAACACAAAATGTTACATATATAAACGAAGGTTAAAATTTCCCTATGTCCTACTCCAAGAATCCAATTTGAACAATTTTTTTCCAGGCTAAGTTCATTCACATTTCTTTTTATCATTCAGAAGTCATTTGCACTTCAATCACACTTCTTTACTTGTTTTACAAATTGTCTCCACTCTCCCCCATATTTTGGACCAGTGAATGAAAAGGATTGTGATAGAGTCATATTTATTTATCTAGTTCTCTTTTGCTTATGATTATGTTTTGATGCTTTCATGTACAGGAGAGTAGAGCAAATTTACTTTTTGTAATAATCTGAAGATTATTATAGACCTTTGAAAGATAAAATGTTTTTAGAGATTAGGTAATATTGTGCCCTAATCTTTGTAAATATCTATTCTTGAAAGTCTTGGATAGCTGTCTATCCTCTTCATGTAAATATGAGATGGATTTATCAGATACCTTGTTCTATAAATGGAAAATTTTAGTTGATATTGACAGATTATTTTAATGCCAGAAATTTAATTTCCACAGTCACAGAAAATAATCCTTTAATTGTATTAGTCAGCTAAGGCTACAAAAACAAAATACCAAATACTAGGTGGCTTAAATAGCAAAACTCTGTTTTTTCACTGTTATAGATGCTAAAAGCTCAGGATCAATGTGCAGATAGAACTCTTTTCCCCTGAAGTCTCGCTCCTTGGATGGCAGAGGTCTTCATTT
This sequence comes from Aplodontia rufa, assembly GCA_004027875.1. NCBI lineage: Eukaryota > Metazoa > Chordata > Mammalia > Rodentia > Aplodontiidae > Aplodontia > Aplodontia rufa. Next base: position 4,496 of record PVKS010017384.1, read on the forward strand.
TCCCTGTATTCTCAGGTGGAATTTGCTGAGTATGGTGATCTTGGTATCCCCACCACACCTTTTTTTTTTCCTTTGTCATCTTGTATTAGTACCCAGTCCTTTTGACCTCATTTACACTAAATTACCTCTGTAAAGGACCTATCTCCAAATATAGTCACAGTTGGGTTAGTACTTCCATATGTAAGTTTAGGTGGGTGAAGGAGGCATACAATTCAGTTCACCACAGCAACAAAAAGAAAAATATTATTTTGCATTTTTATTATTTCCTACTTACATAATTAGAAAGGGTATTTATATTTAATTTTTAACAATGATCTGCAAATTTTCTATTTTATCTTAAAGTTTCAAATTGATCATTTTAATTCAGTCTGTTAGTGTCAGTGACACATTGTTTTGCTTTAGTAATTTATATATATCTTGTCTTATCAGAACTGGTGTCACAAAATTATGTTTTCTTTATAATATGATAATTCCTTCACTCATCTTTAGAAATCATGTTGCATTTTCTGCAGAAAGGTACTCATTTTGTAAAGTCTAAGTGTAGAACAGAAGGCGGAGAATCTCTGAAGAGTTACTTTGATTTTTATTAACAGAAAACTAGCCAGGGCACATAGCATTATTGCTTACATTTCTACCATAATTATTTGGACTATAAGCTTAAGAGCATTTATTTGAAATCAAATGTACATATTCCTTTTTATTCTGAATGACAGTGACTATATGAAGGTTTTCCTTAAATTTCTTTAGACCTGAAATATACTAGAAATAAATGCAGTAGCATGCAAATTAATGGAATGTGTTTGCGATCATATTTTTTCAACTTTAACTTGAATATTTATATCATAACTAAAACAATTTAACAATAATGTAAGAGTTTTACAAAGTATCATTAATGTCCTCTTGACATTCCTTTTATAGTGATTACCTTGATATTTTCACATAGTTTTGGGAGGTTTTGCATCAGAACTTTAGCATTGTTTAAATTAACTGATAAGGTTGTTAAAATGCCTTAAGATTTATAATAGATTTCATTTTTTTAAAGAGGGACAATGTGAGAAGTGAGAAAGAGAGAGAATCAATTTTACTTTTTTTTTTTTAATCTGGCCTTTGTTTCTTCAACACTTAGTTGTGTATGTGGTACTGGGTTTTGAATCTGGGTCCTCCACATGGCAGGCAAGCATTCCATCTGCTAGCCACCACTCTAGCCCCTAGATTTCATGTTTCACAATTCAGTAACTGTGTTTATTTCTTTATATCATAATAACAGTAATAATTTTCACTGGCATGTCATGTATACAGAGATGAAAGTACAGAGATTGTGGGGTTTTTTCCCCAAAAAATCTGTTGAATGACCATCTCTTCCAATATCTGAGGGTTTAATAACCTAGAGATCAAAACAACGCATAGGACGAAACTGTCATATGGAAAAAGGAAAAAAATCATTCTCTAAATTGTCAACAAGGACACATGTTTACTGGATAAAATTTTCAGAAGGGCAGTACAGTTTGTGATTATGGAACAACCAACTTTAAAAAATCTTTTGGTTATCTTTTCTACAGGGACTTTATACTTTTAATTGAGGTAAAAGAGAATGCTTTACTATTTAGATGAGGTTATATTAATATTCTAATTAACATTCATAACTAATATATTGAATGAAATTTTTATTGTTAGTTTACTCATAAAAATAAGAAGATTGAGTTTTAAGCATAATTGTCTACAAAAAAATCCATAAAGTTACAGGATTAATTTTAGCATATTTTTCTCATATAAAGGTTGCATTAAAGTAGAGAAAACTATTGGCAAAATATAGTAATGAACACCATAAAGAATTCTTTAGCAAGGAATAATCTATTCTGTCAGAGTGTAGCCTTACAATTTTGGCAATTTCATTTTTTTTCAAAATTATAATCCAATTTTGTTGAAGGAACTCTCTGCACTGGATACTAAAAGGCAAATGAGTGGATAAGAGTTTTAAAATGTCTTCAGGTCCTTACACCTCTCTTTTATTTGCTTAAAGCATGCTGTAGGTGACGGGCTCTGGTTGAGACATGGTGAATGCAGCCTGAGATGATTGAGGATTTTTCCTCCCAAGTGTCTGTATGACAAGGAAAATATACTGTGGGAGGACAGTATAAGCTTTCTGGAGAATCCTTGACTGCTTTAGAGTAAACACATACTTTCCTAGTTACTTTAAAATAATTAAGAAATTCTCATTTTTTCCAGATATATATATATATATGTATATATATATATATGTATATATATATATACATATATATATATATTTTTTTTTAGAGAAAGAGGAGAGGGACAGTGAGAGAGAGAGAGAAAGAGCTTCAACTTTATTTAGGTTTTCATGTGGCTTTCCTTGCTCTGACACTTCGTTGTGTTCATGGTGCTGGCGTTTGAATCTGTTGGGCTCTGTGCAAAAGGAAAATCGCCATATTGGATGTCACAATACTTCTCTTTCCTCCCCCTTCACATTTCGTGCGCTCTGAGCAAGGCGAGTTACACGTCTGCGCCGGAGTGCTACTTTCTCTCTCTCTCTCTTTGCACCCCGCCCCCCGTCAGTGATAGATGATGTCACCAACATAATAGTCCCTCATTGGCTGAAACGAGCTAGTTTTGCCACTTCACTATTGGTCCCTTAGCAGCCTGCTCGTGCTTTATTTACAGATGTGCGGGAGAAATAAAGCAGGAGAGAAGTTTCAAAGTGCCACCCACGTGTGAGACTGAGTTCTTTTCTCCCCCGGCCAGGAAGGAAGGTCCCGCGTTCTGGCCGACGGCACTCACCCACCTCGCCCCCAGTTCCCAGCCCTGTCCTGACTCGGCCCCCGGGGAACAGCCAAGGTCTGGGTCGTTCCGCCCACTCCCCCACTCTGGAACGGTGCGGGGAGCAACAGAATCCGCATACTTGCGCATGCCAGGCAAGTGCTGTAACCGCTGAGCAACCAGTCCAGCATCTCCAGGTATATTTGAGATACAAAATTTTCAAATAGGATCACATCACACTGTACCTATTTACCAGTGTAAGTTTATGATTCTCAGAGGATCTGCTCTATTACAGGTTATAGGTATCTGTGGCTTCAAAAACATTTGGGATCTGTTAAGGTAGAGAAAGAGTAGTGAGGTCCTTTATTTGTTAAGGTAAATAACTAACTATTTATGAAAACTATCCTACATGCATAGAGAAAATAGGTTAGCATAGAGCCAAAAAAGCATTGATATGAAATTCTGATACTGTGGTAAAATTATGGTGAAATCTACAGCAGACAAAAATATTAAATAGGTAGATTAATTGATCTACCTTACTAATATATAATTATAAAATTCTTTTTTAATTGTATTAATCTAAACATGTATTTCTGAAGAGAAATGTAATGCAATATTATATTCAAACATTTTCCTTATTTGACAATTTTCATAAATAAAAATGAATCCACTGTTTAATGTTAGTATTATTATGTTCTATGCTCACCTTATATGTTGATCAAGAGCCCAGTACTTTTATTAATTATGTAATCTGAGCACAAAGCTTTCCTTCCCCAAGAAGAAATATGTATGTATTATTTTAAGAGTAAATAAATAAAACAAAAATTAATTGAACATGACAGATTATTGTTCATAATGTATTTCCTATAACTTTATTGAAATGTAATTTCTATCAGTGTCCTTTCTGAAGTGTTAAGCTCACTGACATTCATCATTATTATTCTTATATGAAAATTTATCAAGTGACCATCTTTATATCTTAAATTCCATTAAAAAGATACTTCTTCAGGTGAATTTAATCACAATACAGACTGTGCATTTTTATTATGCAATAAGGTAAACTCATCTTGCATTTATTTTAAAGTAAATAGAAGAAAATGTCAGAGGGTAGTGTGCCAATAAGATACTGTTTTACAGTTTTCAAGTACTTTACACCTTTTAGATTATGATCATTAATAGGTTTTTTAGATAATCTAAAATCTCACATTTAAATATTGTCTATGCACACATAATATGTGTGTATCAGTACATATATTAAGTTTTATATATGTATAATATTCATAGTAATGTTTGATTTTCAATGAAGCCTGTATTTGGTCTTATAACTTTTCTTGGATGAACTGAATTCTAAAATGAGACTGTGTAACATTACATTTTTTAATGATCACATAAAAATTAAGAAAGAGCAATAAAGTTTATCTATATGAACTGGTTTTCAAACTTGTATTTCTATACCTATGCAAATTCAAGCTGATGATAAATTCTAAATGCAATTTGATTTTTATAAATAAAATGCTAGAATTAATGAAACAGTGAAGAAAGATTTCATGTTTTTGAAATATCCTGTTTATCCATAGAGCAAACATTTTGTTTGAAGCCAAGAATCACTTGGGAGTCAATAACATAATGAATAACAGTCATTAGTATTAGCCTGCTTTTATATGTGCTTTCGCATTTTTCATGTCACTGGTAATCTGCTAGTATTTTGCAGCACAATGAAAACCTATTTGGGTAGAAAATTGCAGAGGCATAGAAAAGTAGATTATCATCTTTCTGAGTAGCCTTTATTTATAAAGCAATTCCTTTAGTAGCATTTCTCATTTGATTAGTTTAATGTAGGAGTAGAAGTATAACTATTTAAGTACATTACAAACACAACATGCTAGGTAATTATTGGTAAGTTTTTTATTCTTAAAATTAACCTCACTTAAAAGGGAATGGCTAAGAGAATAATTTTGAAAGATAAAGAGAAATTCAGGTTAAGAGAGCTTGGCACTTCCTGCTTTAGGATGAGAAAACAAATCAAAAGAGGGTTGATGTGTAAAGAAAATATATATTCCAAATTAGTCAAGTAATCTTCCTTCATTAACCTAGAAACTTTTAGTGGAAAGAAAACTTTCTAGTTCCATGAAATCTAAGCAATTTTAAAACACTGTGCTGATTGGAAACATGGACATTTTTTAAAGGAAGTTTTTGTGTTTATATTAAAATAACTTAAGGGGTTGGAGCGATGGCTCAGCAGTTACAGCGCCTGCCTGGCATGCATAAGGATGAGGGTTCAAACCCCAGCACCACTTACACAAGGAAGTGTCAGAGCAATGAAAACCATATGAAAAACTAAATAAAACTGATTCTTTCTCTCTTTCTTTCAAAAAAAATGTTGTTAACAAGTCAGTGTTTTCATAGTAGTTAGTATAAAACACATAATTTACTCTGTACATTACCGTTGTCAACAATATCTAGGAAATAAGAAATAATAACTTGTACTCTGAGCTGTTTATATCTGCTTCCTAAAGATATGGTTCATATGTAGAAAGCAATCTATTGTTTTTAAAACCAGAAAAATGAGATAAACATAATGTTTTATGTCAGTGAAAGTAATATTCTCCAGGTTTTTATTGGCTTCTTTTTGTAGAACCTTTGAAGTATACTATATTAAACATTCTTATAAAAGTGTGAAGAGTATGTATAGATGAAATGTTATCTTAATTTCATATAAGTAACATTTCGGATAACATCAATAAGTCTAGAATCAGGGAAAACTAGTGAATTAACTTCTAAATTTATTTTTAAAATGTGTATATGAAGCCCATAATTTCAAGATGTTTTGAAGTGATAGACTTCATTTATTTCTTATTTTAATATTAGCTTTTGACTCTGTGAATATAGCAAGATGTGATTCTTATTTTCTTGAAGCAAGATCAGAACATGAAATCTAGGGGAAAAAACTTCTTAATTGAAAGGGAAAAATGAGACTTCTGATATGCTGGTACTTGGAGCATACAATGCACTGACTGAAATATTCAGTAACTTCCAAAGAAGATGTTTGAAGAATGTTTTGCTCTTACTTTTAACCATGTGTATTTAGTGAGAGAAAAGATTATACAACTTGTTAGAGAGCATGTCAAATATAAGCAAGAGTTGTAAAACAAATGGATGCTGAAAAACTTCCAAACTAATAATAGTCAAGAAGAAAAAAAAATTGAATAGTTAATCATTTTTTGAGGTGTAAGTCAAATGATGATAGGAGAACTGAAAAAATAAGGGTTTTTCAGAACATGCATAGTAGAACACCAAGAATTCTGGGTTTTGTTTTTCATTTAAGTCTTCTTAAAACCAATTCTTAGTAAAGGATCTGATAAATCATATAACTCTCAAAATATTAATGACTATTAAGTGCAAATTAAAAAATTCATACTATCATTAAATATAGAAAACAGTGTTTAGTTTACTAAATAACTCCTAGCATTTATGATCTTCACATAGATCCACGTTGCTGCAGAATTTCATGTTTTTATATGAAAAATCTAAAAGCATGCATTCTGTGAATGCACCACATTTTCTGATATCTATTAAACAATTGCAAATGGCAAATTTCTCACTTAAATTTGGGCAACTGCTGTAATATTTATCATTTTCTTTTTCAGTTTTTTAAAAGTAATATGGTTTTATAATACTTTACATAGATATTTTATCTGTTCATCTCAAAATATGATCTTATTTCAAATATAACATGGTTTAAAATAAGGGCAAATGCAGCAGATCAAATGTCTGTTTTTCTTCTTACTTCCGGGTCTTGTGATGAACTTATCAGAGATGTAGTGTAGTCACTAAATCCAGTTACTGGTGCCCTTATAGGAAGAGGAGAGGCAAGCAGAGGCAGGAATAAAGAAGACACATGAAGACAGGCAGAAACTGGAGTTATGTTTCCACAAACCAAGGAATATCAGGAACCATTTGGAGCTAGAAGATGCGAAAGTTTCTTCTCTAAGGACTGCAAGGGGTGTTGAGCATTGATGATGTCTTAATGTTAGGCTTCTGCCCTCCAGAATGGCAAGAAAATAAATGAAATTTTATCTTCATTCAATTTCCTATATCTCTATATTTCAGTTTAATATAGTCCAAAATTCTGTGTCAGTAAACGTCATGGTAGCACCTTCAGATTTTCCTTCCTACTTCACATATACTTCTAACTTTTTCTGCAGAGATGCTTCATTTATTGGTAAACTCATTCACTGAAATGTAAATTTCAATAATTTCATGCATGGTTTATATTTCTTCAATGTTCATACACTTTTGTACTCTAATTTTTTTTGCTAACTTCTCAGTCTGTTTTATTTCTTTAAGTCTTAATACCTGTTCCCTTCATATTCTGCATCTAATATTTTCAATGTCTAAACTTCTCAGGGAAGTGTGTTTCATTTCTACTAGGTCACTAGCATTAGCTTGTTTCATATATTTTGTGTGCTGCAGAAAAATGATGAATTTTAATATTCACTTAAGTATTCATACCAATTTCAGTTTATTTCACCAGTCCTTGCCCTTAACCCTGGACATTATAATAACAATGTTGGAGATCATTTATTTATTTACTTACTTACAGAAGAAACTTTAGTGACTTCTCTGCCTCTTTTATTTGTGAATTTATTTATTTGTTTGCAGAGTGGATCTAGAGAATAACTACTTCATCACACTATAGAAACCCTAACTTCTTTTTCATGTAATTTACTTTTGCCTTTTTTAATGAAATTTATACATACATATATATATATCTTTATTTAAAATAAGGAAATATTAATATAATTATAAGTATATATATAATATATATGTATATGTAGGTTTAACTTTGGTTTAATTTAGTTCATAGTATGTTCAGACTTAGAAAACCCTAAAGTACAATACTTGATCTATGAATGGCTTATATTTCTCAATGACTTTTACCTGGTTTGGAAATCTCTCAGTATTTTACCTGTAAAATACCTCTCTTTCTCACTTCTATTTTTTGCTAGGGAAAATGAAATGAATTTTCTACAGTCTGAGTTGGAGCTCAGAATTATTTTGTAACAGAAATAAGTTTATAAGTGACTATTATTAGCTCAATAGCATAAGTATGTACATTATAGAATATTTATAATAACTTTATGACAATCACAAGAAAATAACTACAATTTATACAATCATTTTCTAGCCAAAATGCTTTCCAAACAATAAATTTTACTTTTGAAAACACAATAAGTGCATTTGTATAAAATTTTGTTGAACAATTTTAAATACGCTATATTTATTTTTATTTTATATAATACTATAATTTATAACATACATTTTAATGTAAAATGTGTAAATATTGTTAGCAGTTTTAATTTTACTTCTACTTAATATTGTTGTTATATAAAGAATAAAAATGTAGACACTTTAGTGTTTTTCTAGTAAATATAAGGCCATACAGTTTTATATTTACTTTTTTGTCTCCATGATTACTATAAGTATTTATATGTAAACTGCAATAAAGCATCAGTTCATATACATGAAATATAAATGAACTAAATTAGAAACCTTATTCCCACTCAAATATCAGAAGAAATGACTTTCAGTATTTAAATATACCTGAGATTTTAAAAAGCATATGAAGTAATTTCAATACTGATTAATTTTAATTAATGAATGAAATTTTTAATTAATGTTACAGAGTTAAAAACTGAAATCCATTTAATATAAACTTGTAACCTGTGACTGCAGTATGGTTCTAATTTTATCTTTACTTCTAATATAACCTTTTAAAATAGACTTTATTTTTTTGAGAAGTTTTGGGTTCTCAGAAAAATTGAAAGGAAGATACATTAACTTTTTATAAAATTTCTTTCCCTGCCCATTCATAGCTTTTTATACTCTTAACATATTCCACCAGAGTGGAACTTTTGTTAGAATCGACACTTTTATTGTAACAACATAACTAAAGTCTACCTTAGGTTCATTCTTAGTGCTGTACGTTCTGTGGGTTTGGACAAATGTATACTGACATATACCTGCCTTTCCATTGTCATTCAGAATGGCTGCACCACCCTAAGAATTCTGTGTTCCAAGTATCATCCTGCCTCTTCTCCTACAACTGGAGGCCACAGGTCTTTTTGTTTTCTCCATAGTTTTGACTTTTCCAGAATGCAATGGAGTTGGAATCATACAGTATGTAGATTTTAAGATTGGTTTCATCAGCTTAGTAACATGTATTTAAGTTTCAGCTGTGACTTTCCATGGTTGGATATCTCCTTCAGTTTTTGGTGTTAAAAAATATTTTTCTGGTATAGTACCCCTTATCTATTCACCTACTAAAAGAACTCTTGGTTCTTTATACCAATGAATAAAACTACTGTAAACACCCACATGCAGGTCTGTAAGAATACATTTTTTGTAATATGTTTTCTCTATATCACCAAATTACATTTAAAATAATTTTAGGAGGTAGGACTTATCTCCATGAATCAAAAAATTAAGTCTGGCAAGTTTAAAAGTCATTTCCAAGAACTTTCTGTTGCTAAGTGGAAGATCTAGACACCGAATCCACAGTTTCTGACATGGATTACAATCATTTCACTTCCATTTGCTAACTGTAAAGGTTTGTTAATTTAAAACTATTTTGTACACAGTAGTATGCTAAGGAATGCACTACATAGGTAAATTAAATAACATGTAAAACACACATAATTTTTTTTTAGTAATCTGATTTTGATTTTTTCTTTGGCAAAATTACCTTTTAAAATAATGGAATAGATAATAATAGTATCTTTTACTTTAATCTGCATCTTATTTTAGGTACAATAATTCGAGGGATTTTACTGTACCATATTCAACTGACAGTTTGAGTCTATCCTTTCCTATTGAAATGGCAACTAGAAATCTGTGATGAAATATGAACTCATTTGCTTCTATGCAATTGCTTTGCTTCTATTTAAAGAACTTAGTGGCTCATAGTGTGGAACTGCACCACCACTTAGTATTTGTCTGTCATAAGAATGCAGTCTACCAAAGTTCAGTTCCATTTAGCAGAATGCATATAGGACATACTTCCTTCAAGTGTCAGTACATACATTTTTATTTTACAGTGCATTGGTACAGTAAACATACATCTTCTAAAAATAACTATTGCTTTCCAGATATTTGAAGACTAAGTAAGACATATTAAGAAGACTGTGTATCATTAGCAGCCTGAAGGTGAATTTTGAGAAAACTCAAGTTATGTTTATTATTGATGAATGCTATTTTGCTGTTAAATTATTGTGCTGTACCTATATTTTAAAATGGAAAAGGGAAATACATGGTTTATTTTTTAAAATTCCATTTAACTTTTTGTGGTTTGAAAGAAAAAGATGACATTAGTGATGGATTTAAAAGAAACAGCTCTTGTTTCCAAGGTTACCTACCTAAATTAAAAGAAGCCCTTCAGAACTTCATGTTCAAGATATAATGCAAAAGTTTCAATCTGCAGTTCAGAAATTAATGTCAAATTGCTATATTTTAGGATTGATTTCAAAACATTTAAATTTTAGATGTTTAGGCTGAGAATTTTAATTTAGATGAAGCAAAAGTATTTCTGTCTGAGAAAGAATGAGTTCTTGTAAAAATTCAGATTGAGGCAAAAACAACAAAGGTTACTGTTAATAATTTCATAATCAATCTAACAGAATGTGAAACAAGTATGTATAGAACTACCAAAAAATAATTTTTCTTAGAAATGAAATTATTTCCCTAAGAAATAAAGTGGCCTTATCTTAGTATCATGCATGCTATTAATTCTGTTTTAAATTCTTCCTATCTATCATTTTTTTTCCTCTTTCAGTTTAGTGGCAGATTTACAGAGGTAGAACATGGATAGATCTGAGGTTTTACCACATAAATTAGGATTTCAGAGTCTGAACTCTTGCAATCTATTCATAAAACCTCACAAAATAGAGTACAGGAAAGTGAGCTATTGTAAAATTTTAGAGAGGACAGGAATGATCCATTAGACTTGTTAATCAAGGCATCATTGTAGAAAAACATGTTAAAATTTCTGAGGTACATAGTAAACAGACACATGCAAATAGAAAGATTAAACATTTGAAGTTTTGGGGGAACTTGCATTTTCTTTTCTATAATGACTGGAGTAATTTACATTTTCATCACCAGTGTGTAAGAGATAACTTTCTCCATAATCTCACTAATATTCATTATCTTGTCTTTTTAATAATAATTATTCCAAATGAAGTGAAGTGGTAGCTAATGTGGTTTTGATTTGCATTTACTGGTTACTAGTGATATTAAGAAATGAGAATGCAATTGGCAATCTGAACAGCATGTATATTGTAATTGTAATTGTAAATAAAATTTCATAATAATAAAAACCAAATAGATAAAAACAATGGGTAAGAAGATTATGAGAAATGTCTGTTTAGATCTTTTTCCCATTCATCAATTCAGTTATTTGATTTTGGGGGTTGCAAGTTTGGAATTCTTTGTATATTATGTATATTTATCCCATCAGAAGAGTAACTGGCAAACATTTTCTCCCATTCTGTAGGCTCTCTCTTCACATGCTTCTTTGCTATGCACAGCTTTTTAATTTGATACTATTTATTGATTCTTGGTTTTATTTCTTGAGCTTTAGGAGTCTTATTAAGGAAGTTGGTCCCTGTAGCAATATTTGTAAAAACAAGAAACTCAAATGACCAAAAAATATATGAAAATAAAAATTCAACATCCTTACTAATCTGGGAAATGCAATCCAAAACTACACTGAGATTTAATCTCATTCCAGTTAAAATGGCAATCATCAAAACACCACAACTATAACTGCAGGTGAGGATGTGGGGGGAAAGGTACACTTTTACAAAGTTGATGGAATTACAAATTAATAAAACTACTTTGGAAAGCAGTATGGAGTATCGCTCAAAGGCGATGCATGTAAATACCATTTTACCCTAGTATCCCACTCCGTGGTATTTTTCTGAAAGAATTACAATCAGCACACTATAGGGATACATGCACATATCAATGTTTATGGCAGTGCAATTTATAATAGCAAGTTATGGAATCAGCCTAGTGTCTGCCAAGAGATGATTTGGTAAAGGAAATATGGTATATATGTGCAATGGAATTTTACTCAGCCAAAAAAGACAAATGAATTTTTGTCACTTTTTGATAAATATATGGAATTTGAGAACATCTTGGATATGAAATAAGCCAGATTCAGATTGTTAAGTGGGCAGGATATCATGAAAAGAAAAAGTATAACAGTGGAGTAGAGGAAGAGGATCAAGGGAGAAAAGTGGATAAGGTGAGAAATTACAGACTGAGACTGACAAAATTATACCATATGCATGTATGGATACAACACAGTGGATCCCACTTTTTTGCATAAGGCACCAATTCAAAAACACTAAGTAAATAGAAAGAAGACCAGTTGAACAGAGGAAGGGATTCAGGGGAGGGAGGAGAAGAAGAAAAGGGGAAAGACTGGAGTTTGAGAATTAGTAACTATGTGATGTGCTTTTATGATTATGTCAAAATGAATCTCATTGTTACATATAAATATAATGTACTAATAAAACAAAAAATGAAAAGGAGGAAAAGAAGAAGAAAGAATGAAAGAAATAAGAATGATAAAGAAAGAAAGGAGACTATGGAATTGAAACTCCTATAGGTATGAATATGTCTCTGGGAAATTGTGATCAAAACTGAGCTTACATTTATATGCTATAATATACATGTATGTATGTTATTAATATATATTAATATGTACATATTGAAGTTTATTTTGTGTGTTTATATTCTTATGGGCATGTATAGCTAACTAAGCCTTTAAAATTGTATTTATATAATGGCCAAGGTATACTAGTGCATGCACTCTTATGATGCCAAATACTCCAGTCAGTAATAATTAATATTGAATTAATGAAAATAATGTCTTAATTTGGGTGGAACACATTCATTACATATTCATTTTACTAATCCATAAGTTTTCTTGATTTATGGAATATATGTTTCACTACCTAACTGAAAAGTGGAAATGCAGTAGAACAAATATTTAAATAGCTAAGACATTGATTTGGGATCACCAGCTAAATCTATCCTACAGTTTTGGAGTCAACATGAATGCTTTGTGTATCACTCTGGCTCAGTTAATTAGCCCTATCAGAAGAAATCCTTAGGAGGCTGAGTGGTGGCTGGGTGGTTACAGTGTTTACCTGGCATGCACAAGGATGCGGATTCGAACCCCAGCACCATGTACACAAAGAAGTGTCAGAGCAGCAAAAGCCACACAAAAAAACTAAAAAAAAAACAAACCCTTTTTTCTCTCACTGTTGCTCTCTGACAAAAAATAAAAGAAAGAAAGAAAGAAAAAAAATCCTCATAAGGAAATAAACTGCCTTAATTCTAATGCCTAAGGAGCACAAAAGAGAAAGTCCCTGTACACACACACCCTGGTTGACATCAAATCTGAGACGTTATGTTGTTTAATTTAATGATTAGGTCAATGGATGATCATACAGCTTGTTAAAAATTATCTCTGGGTGTCTGTGAAGGTGTTTCAAAAAGACATTAGCATTTGAATTGGATTGAGTAAATTTGATGGCCTTTTCCAATGTGACTGAGCATCATTCAGTACAGTGAGTCTGAACAGTTCAAAAAGAAAAAAAAAAACAACAGAAAAATTGGCTTTCTTTTCTACTTGACAGTTTTACCTGGGACATTGGTCTTCTGCCCGTAACATTCCTGGTTCTCAGACCTATAGACCAGCACTGGAAACTCTACCACCGGCTCTACAGATGTCAGGTCTTCAAATGACCTTTCTGGCTTTTTCAATTCTCCAGCTTGCAGATGGCAGGCAGATCATGAAATTTTTCCTATTGCTTCTATTTTGTGGAGGAACCATGACTAACATGACATGAAAAGAAATGTTTCTATATATTCATAATATGAAGAATTGAGTTTGTTCTTGAAAATAGATTAATTAATGAGGAGGGTTTTTTTTTTTATCCTAAAAACTAAACCCTCCCTACAGTACTGGAAGTAGCATCTATTATGTGAATTTGTCCTAAAAGGAGATGTTTTAATTTTTGAATTCCCATGGCAATAATACATTTGAAAATATTTTTATGCCAAAATTTTCTCTGTGGTAAATAGCCTTGAGCAGGGAAAACAAAGTTATTATTTTATCATCAGTGGATAAATTTTATCCATTTTTATATGCAGTCATGCACACGTAATGATTTTTTGGTCAGAGAGACTTCAGATATAACAACTATCCATGGACAGTGTAGCTGTTCTGGTTTGTGTCAGTATATGAGGTCCACAAAAAAGATTAAATCGCCAAATAATGAATTTCTCAGATTTATCCCTATTGTTAAGTGACACATAACTATCCTTAGAACATTGAATAACATAACATGTTCATCTGCTGAATCCCTCAGTTAACTTAGAAACAGAGGTTATTATTTGGTCTAAATTCATATAACCATTCTACCTATCAATACAAGTACTCTGGACTATAAGAGATGCAAAATGGCTTAAGAATTTGTTCCTCTCTTTATGTGAATTAGGAAATATAGGAAGCAAAATAATGCTAGACTGAAAAATCTTAAAGTGGAAATTGTAACTCAATTTATGGATTTCCTTTTCAGTATTCCTAATTTAAAAAAATTGCCCTTGGTTTAAGGATACCAATTTTATGATAAAATGAGACAACATATTCCATATTTGAATGCTGTCTATTGACAGAGAACTCTTATTTGAATGAAAACCTGTTAGACCTTGTCAATTCATCAAGTTTCACTATGACAGTCTTCGAAATATCTTCCACATTATCATTTACATTTTAAATACATCTCGTTCTTAACATATTTCCCACTAGAAATATTTCTATGCATCTTATCTCTACACAGGAAAGGTAAGCTAAAATATTCCATACTTCCTAAACAATATAAGAACAGTTTTACCCACACAAATACGGCATTATGTTATATGCAAAGGATATAATAACTATTTTGGAAATGAGAGGATATAAATAAGTTTCTAATAATATAAATTGTAAGATGGAGTAAGATTCAATATTAGATAGTATTCCTATGAGAGAGACAATATGGTGGGAAAGGAGAGGGATCAAGGACTAATTCAAACTTTAAAATTTAAAAATATTGAACTAGAAGAAATATTTCAGAGCAATGTGAGTTTTTTTTTCTTTTTAAGAGAGAGGGACAGTGGAGAGAAAGAGAAAGTAAGAGGGACAGGACAGTGAGAGAGAGAGAGAGAGAGAGAAAGAGAGAATCAATACTATTTAGGTTTTCAATTGGCTTTCATTGCTACAACACTTCGTTGTGCATGTGGAGCTGGGGTTTGAACCTGCATACTTGCACATGCCGGGCAAATGCCATAACCACAGAGCTAACTCTCCAGCCAGGAATGTTTTGTTTTTGAAGTCACAAACATTTTCATCCCTCATTCAAGCATTTGGATAGCTCTAAATTGGCAAATCACCATATCCTAAACATGAAACATAGGTTTCTAAACACTGCTAGAGTTCTTATGGCTCTTTCCTACTGCTTCACAATTTCCCACTTTTCTGAAATTACAGAGAGCCTCACAAGTTATTGTTTTATACCACTGCCTGTATTAGAATGATAAAATATTTGAAACAAGTTCAACTAAATATTACGTATGATGTATTTTAATTATTAGTTATTAAATTTGAGACTTCTAATAATAATGAAGAATGAATATTTAACACTACAGTTATGTGAAGGTCCTAAACATCTAGTAATATAATCTGAGCTCCAAAAATTTATTTGTATTATTTCTGAAACAATATCATTATGCAATGTAATTGAGATTGACTGCTTTTGAGTTTCTAATGAACCAGTTATATAATACTATCATGAATCTCTGTAACTAATTTACATTAGCTCTAATTATTACAGTTATTTCTCATTTATGTATTGCATATTAATAGATGCAATAGATATTAAAATTGAAATACATTTTTGATAGAAAAAGATATTGTGAAAATTGCCAAAATTTAATTCAAAATGGGCATATTAGCCTCTAATGAATGAAGCTTTTGAGAGGAAGGAGGGGTAGTGATTAAGGAATACTAAGTATTATATTATGAAACTATTTTAGGTTTAATAGTAATAATTGAATTTGAACATTTATATTAAAACTGCTAATTCTACAAAATACTGATAACTTTTTTTAGATTATATTGTTTTTGTGAGGTAAAATAACTGTTGATAAATTTTAATAAATAACAATAATATGTTGGCAAAAATATGGAATTAGAATTCTTCTATATTACCTCAAATATTACATGTGAATTTACAATATGATCTAGCATTTTAAAAAGAAAAATTACAAATAACAAAATATATCACCATAAGGTCTTATACAGGAAAGTGTTCAACTCAAATGTACATCAACAGATAAACAAAGAAAAGTGTGATATATTCACACAGTGGAATAATACCAATGCGCTAAAGCAAATAGATAGACAAATCTTAAAATTATTTTGAGAGGAAAAAGAGCTCCCCTTGGAATATGGTGTAGGAGGAAGGTCATACTGATGGGGAAGAAAGAGGAAACATTTTGGTTTATGGGGATATTCTATTTTTGTGTCATTTGATTGAAACATGGGGGCATAAGTTTAAAAATCTGTTTAGTGAATTTTATGCTATAAAAATTATAACTTAAAAGTAGCAATAAGAACAATGACATTTTAAATCATTTCACATGGAATATAAAATATTTATTTTTATATATTGAAATGTTTTCCAGATTAAGCATATTTCTGATATTTTGCATATTTCTGTGATTCTACTCTAAACATCCAAAAAATGTTAGGTTGGAAATATTTTCTAATTAATGATATATCTTCCTTAAACAAGACTAGGGAACTGCAATTTAATATAAAAGGAATAATGTAGAAATACACATCATTGTTTTTTCCACCTATATTTATGACAATTGTTTTTGGAATGATTTTAAAATTATTACTTTGCTTTTAATTTTTTTACCAAAAATTTTGCTAATTCAACCTATGATGAAAAATTGTCATGAAATATATTTAATTCTTCAAAATCTTACCACTTCGGAAAATGCCAATTGTGATATTATAGGAATGAAATTTAAATAGGAATAAATAACATAAAAATAATAAAATAGGATAATCTTAGTGTCCAGATATTTTAACTGACTTTTGAGAGAAAAATACTTTTTAAAAAAAAATTAGACCTATTAACCTTAAATACTTGTGTATTTTTCCTAAAGAAAATCCCAAGGGGCTAGAGCGGTGGCTCGGTGCTTACGACACTTGCCTGGTATGAGTGAGTATGCGGGTTCAAACCCCAGCACCACGTACAGAAGGAAGTGTCAGAACAACTTAAGTCAGGGGAAAAACTAAATAATAAAAATTGATTTCTCTCCCTCTCTCTATCACTGACCCTCTCTCTTTAAAAAAAAAAAAGATAGAAAAGAAAATCCCAAATATTTACCATATTGAATATCATGGATAACTAAAAAAGGAAAGCTTATCATTTCAACCAGATCATAAAGATATCAAAGATGTAGATGAACCTTGACTGGTCAAGTTTGATACTACAGAATTTATGCTACTCTCTTAACATAGGGAATAAATGGGTTTATCAAATTGTGTTTGCTCTTGTTCTTTTGAAAAATCAAAATAAGATCCTTCTATAGTACATAAAGTTTATTTAACATGAAAAAAATAACTTCATGTTGCCAAATCCCTCTGAAAGAATTTATTTGTATTCACAAAACTAAACTTACCATTTGGTGAACGTTTCTCTTAAAATCAAATGACATGCTCTGGAGTCTGAGACAAGAGGATCACAAGTTCAAAGACAGACTCAGCAACTTAGTGAGTACCTAAGCAACTTATTAAGACCTTGTCTCCAAATTTAAAAGTAAAATAGGGGGAGGGGAAAGGGATGGAGAATAGGTAGGGATTTAGGGGGTAAATCTGATTTATGAATATGCATATCATATTGTTACTTTGGATGAATTTATGATTATACAATAACTAAATTTCTTAATAAAATAAAAAAGAAAAAGAAAAAGAATAAAGTAAAATAGGGCTGAGAATGTGAGTCAGTGATTAAGTGCCCCTGGATTCAATCCCTAGTACCAAAATAAATAAGCCTGTATGAAATAACATAGATTTTATAGGATTTTGCCAAGGACTAGTATTTTATTTCCACAGAAGGACTTGTGGTCATATATTTATTTACGTATTATAGTTTGGTCATGACATGTCCACCAAAATCTCCTGTACTAAGACAAAAAATTAAATGATTAGAGTAAGAGAACCACGACCTAAGAAGTATACTGATCTGGTTCATAGATTAAAAATTCTAAAGGACTACTATACTGTGTTGTAACTATAAGGAGGTACTGGATGGCTGAAGGAAGTAAGTCAATGGGAGTGGGACTTTTGGACTCATAATGTGTCCCTGGCCCTTCCCCTGCTCTCTTTCTGTTCCTTGCTGCCATGATGTGAGCATCTTTTCTCCCTACACTGTTCTACCATGATATTTCACCTTGCTTGGGGCTCAGTGCAACAGTCAGTCAACAGTGGACTCAGACCTTTGAAACTGTGAGCCAAAACAAACCAGTCTTCTTCTAAGTTGTACTCAGGAGTCTTGATCATAGCGACAAAAGCTGAAGAACACAGACTGACTCCAAAATCATTAAATTTTTCAGTAGTTATTTATTAAATCTCCTTCTTTTTTGCTTTCCTCCTTTCCACAGCAGAGTAATTTAATTATGCTATCTAAGTGAGCCTTGAGCTTTCAGGGTGATAATTAATGTAACATCTTTATGATACTTAGCTTGTCTCTGGTATGAAGTCCTTTACAAAGGACTTTATTACTAATTAATTTCCTCTTCCAATAATCCTAGGCTTAAGTTAGTATTTTTATGGGAGATATTCAGTGACCTGCCCAAGGTCAAGTGGTTAGTACATAATGATCCAGGATTCTTAACTCGGGCTGGCAGTCCTTAGTGTTGAAACCATGCTGTCACTCCACCTGGTAGAAGGAAAGCAATGCATGAAGCTTGTGAATGAGCTGTGTCCTTACCTCACAGGGAGGTTTGCAGTGTTAGAAAAATTATTTTACTCTGCCCCTGTTATTGTGTATATTAAATTTCATGACCTTTAAGATAAAATCAGGTAGACCTCATCCAGAACAGGAATCATTGCTGACTTTGATAAAATCCTGAAACATGTTCTTTACCATTTAATCCTTTCTCATGTCTCACTACTTCTCTGGGCAACTAATTATAGGATGCTCTGGGCACCTAATTATAGGACGCCAAGCTGCCCATTACTTAGAATCTATTGCAGTTTAGTATGGTTAAGAAAAAAAATTTTTTTCTTATCTTCACATTGATATTTATTTTCAAGATATAGAGAAACTATCTTTAAAAAACAGACCATCAATTTATAAGCATCTGTAGAACAAATATTATCATCTGGTTTAGAAACTGTTTTTTCAGCAGCTGGCACAGTGTTTGATGCATAATAGACCCTCAGTAAATGATATAAAACAAATCTATAAATGAAATAAATATGTATTTTAATTACCTAGCTACATGATTTGCTCAGCCTAGCATATAACCAATTAGCTGATTATTAATCATCTTAACAATAAATGAAATATTTCCTTAATTTTTTTTTCTTATTGGATACATCTGCTACTTTTCCAGCTCCTTTATAAAAAGCGAATAAACTTTACCCACTGGCCTAAGAAATTAACAACTGGGAAAACTTGGAACAGAGTTTAAGTTTACAGATTATTTTTTCAGTCTTTTAAAAAAACAGCTTTATTGAAATATAATAGACTATGATAGGCTGCCAATATTCAAACTGTATTATTTGATAAATATTCATGCATAAATAATTCATGGGACAACCCACAAGATCAAGTGGGTTTATAAAAGTTTATAAAAATATTGATTCATGCCTATCTTGATTCTGTATCTTGTTGGCCAATGCTGTGAAATATTCTGCAATACGCTGTGTGTTTAATCCTACTGCTAATTACTTACATCTAAGTCACTCCCTGTCTGTGCCAAAATTGTGTATGTATGTTTGTAAAAATCTGAGCAGGACTATCTGATAGTTTATTTATTTATTTACTTTTTTATTAGATGGATATAGAGTTACAATTGAGGAGGAAACATTATCAAACATTCAAGAACTAAAGTATATATACTTAGTTATCCAGGGCTAATGCCAAATCAGGGATGCCCAGCTTGGGTTCCCCATGATGCTGTTTCCTCCAGAAGAACTCCTGAGTTAAATGGATATCTCCTAGAGGACAGAGATCTCCTTCTGAGATGATACCCCTATATTCCCATCCTCCAGTCTCCTAGGTGTCCTTCCTACGCCTTCCCCCCACCCTGTCCCCCACCCTATGCCTCCAAGTATCCTATAGAGCCATTCCCCTGTTGTGTTGAAAATCATACAATTTGAAGTTATTATTAGCTTAGCCATCTAACCTACTGCTTCCCGATGTATTCTAGCTTCCACAGATGAGAGAAACCATTCGGCCTTTGAGTCTCTGAGATTGGGATACTTCACTTAGCATAATTCTTTCCATCTCCATCCATTTGATATCAAAAGCCATATATTGTCTTCTCTAATGGCCAAGTAGTATTTCATTGTATATATGTACCAAAGGTTTTGTATTCACTCGTCCAGTGAGAGGCATTTGGGTTGGTTCCATAATCTACCTATAGTAAATTGAGCTGCTATAAACATTGATGAAGCCATTTCACTATAATATGCTGATTCTAACTCTTTTGGGAAAATACCCAAGAGTGGAATAGCTGGATCATAAGGTGGTTCTATCCTTAATTTTTTGAGGATTCTCCACACTGCTTTCCATAGTGGCTGAACCAGTTTACAGTCCCACCAGCAGTGTAACAGTGTTCCTCTTTTCCCACAGCCCCTCCAGCATCTGTTGTTAGAATTTTTCATTTTTGCTACTCTAACAGGAGTGAGGTGGTATCTCATTGAAGTTTTGATTTGCATTTCCCTTATAGCTAATGATGTAGAGCATTTTCTCATATATTTATGGGCTTTCTGGACTTCTTCTGGTGAGAAGTTTCTTTTAAGATCTGTAGCCCATTTATTGATTGGATTGTTTGTGATTTTGGTGTTTAGTTTCTTTAGTTCTTTATATGATCTGGATATTAGCCCTCTGTCCGAGGTTTAGGAGGCAAAGGTTTTCTCCCATTCTGTAGGTTCTCTCTTGATGTTCTTGATTAGATCTTTAGCTGTGCAAAAACCTTTTAGTTTAATTGCATCCCATTCATTTATTCTTGACTTTACCACTTGAACCATGGGAGTTTTTTTTAAGGAAGGCTGTGCCTAACCCTATGTCCTGTAGTGTTGAGTACTTCTTTTTCTAGTAAGTTGAAAGTTGTTGGCTGTCCCAGTCCAGCCGGGTTCTGACCTGAGGGACGGCCTGGGGATGAGAAAAACCACAGGCCGGAGACCCAAAACGGTCTTCTTTGTCCAAACTTTACTTCTCCTTTTTATATATCCATACTTTACATCTCTCTTTCAAGGCAACATTCATTTGTACTGCTATGACAAAATGCCTAACATTAAGTAATCTCAAACAAGTCAAGGCAAAGCTACAAGACCCCATTTCAGAACAAACATACTCAGCAATTTCTCACAGTTCTGAAGGCTGGGAAGTTCAGGAGCAAAGCATAGGCAGGTTCGGCTGCTGACAAGAGCTCATCCTCCAAAGGAGCAGGGACACCACGTCCAGCAGCAGAGTGCGAGAGCTCTCTCCCAAAGGAAGAGCTCTCCACTGCTGGCTGGAGCCTCTTTTTTAAAGGCCTTCAAACCACCCCCTCGAGGCCTCTCTACATTAGCTCGTTCATTGCCACACCTGGATTTCGGAGGCACACGTTTGATCAGTAGGCTCTACGTGCACCCGCTGAAGGATCTAGAATAATTGGCAGGTGATACCAATGCGAAATGTCTGAAGCCTGTGTCGACACCCTGTTTTTCAATCTTAACAATATACAATCTAGCAGCCCTTCCCGAAGGGGCCTATGCAAACAGTAACAAGATCTAGAGCAGCTGATAAAGTAAAGGTCAGACCCCAAAAGTTGGCTTAATATCCAGGTCTTTGCGCCATTTAATTTTTGTGCAGGATGAAAGATAAGGATCCAGCTTCAGTTGTCTACACATGGCTGTCCAATTTGTCCAACACCATTTGTTGAATAGGCTATCTTTCTTCCACACAATGCTTTTGCCCCCTTTATCAAATATCAAATAGTTAAAGATATGGGGTTTTCTCTCAGGATCTTCTATTCTGTTCTACTGATCTTGGGTTCTGTTTTGATACCAATACTGTTTTTGCTACTACAGCTCTGTAGTATAATTTCAGGTCAGGGATTGAGATACCCCCTACTTCTTCCTTCCTGTAGAGTACTGATTTGGCTAGTTTGCATCTTCTTTTATTCCATATGAACTTGAGAATTCCTTTTTCTATATTCATGAAGAATGGCATTGGTATCTTGATGGGGATTGCATTAAATCTGTGTAGAACTTTGGGTAGAATGGCCATTTTATTATGTTGATTCTGCCTAACCATGAGCATGGAATGCTTTTTCATCTACTCAGGTCTTCTGTAATTTCTTTTCTTAGTGTTTGACAGTTTTCTTTGTGGAGGTCCTTAACATCCTTTGTAAGGTTAATGCCCAAGTATTTCATTTTTTTGGAGGAGAAGGTGAATGTGTAAGATTTCCTGATATCTTCTTTTGTGGATTTGTTGCTGGAGTAAAGGAATGCTACTGACTTACTGAAGTTGATCTTCTAGCCAGCTACTTTGCTAAAATTGCCTATAAACTCTAGGACTTTTCTGGCTGATGTTATTAGGTCTTCTAGGTACAGAATCATGTCATCAGCAAATAGACATAACTTAACTTTCTCTTTTCCTATCCGAACACTTTTCATTTCCTTGTCTTGCCTGATAGCACTGACAAGGGTTTCAAGGACTATATTGAAAAAAGTGGGGGAAATGGACAGCCTTGTCTTGTAACTGAATTCAGTGGAAATGCTTTCAGTTTTTCTCCATTGAGGATAATTTTGGCTATGAGTCTGTCATAAATGGATCTGACATTGTTAAAATATCTTCCCTTGATCCCTATCTTTTCCAAAGTTTTGAGCATAAAGTGGTGTTGAATTTTATCAAATGCCTTCTCTGCATCAACTGAGATGATTATATGATTTTTGTTTTTAGTTCTGTTTATGTGGGGAATTACATTTATGGATTTGTGTATGTTGAACCAATCTTGTTTTCCTAAGATAAAGCCCACTTGATCATAATGTATTATCTTTTTAATGTGCTTTTGTATATGATTAGCTAAAATTTTATTAAGGATTTTTGTATCAATAATATTCATCAGGGAAATTAGTCTGCAGTTTTCTTTTCTTTGATGGGTTTTGGAATCAGTGTAATATTTGCTTCATAAAAAGTGTTTGGGAGTGTTCCCTCTCTATCAATTTCGTGGAAGAGCTTGTATAGGATCGGTGTTAGTTCTTCTGTGAAGGCTTGGTAGAATTCTGCCATACATCCATCTGGACCTGGGCTTTTCCTTTTTGGGAGAGCTTTTATTGCTGCTCCAATTTTGCTATCTGTGATAGGTTGGTTTAGATTTTCAATATCCTCCTGTGTTAAAGAGGGGATGTTGTGTATGTCCAAGAACCTGCCCATGTCCTCCAGGTTATCAAATTTGCAGAGTATAAGTTTTCAAAATAGGTTCTCATAATCTTCTGTATCTTGGATGAGTCTGTGGTGATAGACCCATTTTTGTCTCTGATTTTGTTGATTTGCTTCATTTTGCTCTTCTTTTTGGTGAGGTTGGCAAGGGGTCTGTCCATTTTGTTAACTCTTTCAAAGAACCAACTCTTAGTTTTGTTAATAGTTTGCATGTTTTTTTTTTTTGTTGTTGTTGTTGTTTTCAATTTCGTTGATTGCAGCTCTGATTTTGGTAATTTCCTGTCTTTTGTTAGATTTAGGTTTGGACTGTTCCTCCTTTTGTAGTCACTTGAATTGAAGCATAAGGATATTAATCTGATCTATTTCTAGATTTTTGATGTATGCTCGCAGTGCTATAAATTTACCTCTTAAGAAAGCTTTCATACTGTCCCAGAGGTTTTGGTATGTTGTTTCCTCATTCTCACTCAATTCCAAAAATTTCTTAATCTCTATTCTCATTTCCTCTTTTACCCATCCTTCACTTAAGAGGTAATTATTCAATTTCCAAGTATTTGAGTAGTTTCTGTTGTTTCTCTTGTTCTTGATTGCTAAGATAATAGTATTATGATCTGACAGAATACATGGGATTATATCCACTTTTTTATGTTTGTTAAGATTATCCCAGTGAACTAGGATGTGGTCTATTTTAAAGAAGGATCCATGAGCCTCTGAGAAGAAGGTAAATTCAGCTGTCTTAGGTTGGAATATTCTGTAGAGGTCTGTTAAGCCTAATTGATCAATAGAGTTGTTCAGATTGGAGATGTCTTTATTGATTTTTTTGTTTTGATGATCTGTCTGGAGTTGATAGTGGTGTGTTGAAGTCCCTCAGAATTATTGTGTTGAGATCAATGAGGGGATTAATGTCCTTAAGTATTTTTTCCATATATTTGGGGGGGTTGTAATTGGGGGTATAGATGTTAATTATCATTGTATATTCCTGATGGACTGTTCCTTTTAGTATGATAAAGTGACCCTCTTTGTCCTTTCTGACTAGTTTTAGTGAGAAATTGATTTTATCAGAAATTAGAATCGCCATGACAGCTTGGGCCGCAGGTCTAGTAGACATTTTGCCATCCTTTCACTTTCAGCCTGTGTTTATTTCTGAGTGTGAAATGTGTCTCTTGCAGGCAACATATTGTTGGATTTTGTTTTTTGATCCAGTGGGCCAGTCTGTATTTTTTAATTGGGGCATTGATAACATTCACATTTAAGGATAGAATAGATATGGGAGGCTGAGTCTCAGACTTTGTAACAATTACAGAATTTTGAGTCATCTTGGAAGTCAATTTGTGTATAATGTGATTATTGACTAGCCTTTGTTTAAGGATTTAGGGTATCATTGGCATTTTCTTCTGAATAGAGAACATCCTTGAGAATATGTTGTAGTGCAGGATTTGTGTTCATGTGTCTGCTAGCTTGAGTTTATTGTTGAAGTACTTAATTTCCCCATCACATTTGAAGCCAAGTTTTGCAGGGTATATTATCTTGGGTGGAAATTGTTATTTTTTCAAACCTTGAAAGATATGGTTCTTAGCTCTTCTGGCCTTCATTGTTTGCTCTGAAAAATCCATAGTAATCCTAATTGGTTTGCCTCTGAATGTGATTTGGGGATTTTCTCTAGCTGCTTCGAGAATTCTCTTTAATTGCTCTGTTATTCAATTTGTATATGATATGTCTTGGTGAGTTTCTCAATTGATTAGGCCTATTTGGTGTTCTATAAGCATGTTGGATGTGATATTCTGGATCAATTGTAAGATAAGGGAAGTTCTGGCTTATGATTTCGCTTAAAAATTTCTTGATGTCTCTTGTTTGCTGTTCGGAGTTTTCTTCCAGGCCAATGATTCTCAGATTATTACACCTCATCTTATCAAATATTACTTGACTGATTATGTAATATAAGTTGTTTATCTTGTTTATCTTCTTTGAATTCGACATAGTATAGCCGATCCTCATTTTCTGATACTTGTTCTTCAAGAGCTGAAGTTCTATTTTCAGTGGAGCATACTCTGGTGTTGATATCTTCCAGTGACAATTTGATTCAGTTATCCATGTTTTTCAATCCTGATAGCTCTGCTACATCTCTTCAGAATGTCTATTTCTTTGTATTGCTGATCTTTCATCTCATGGAATTGTTCCCTTATTTCCCCATAGAAGTTGTCTTTCATCTCTTGAAATTGTTCTCTGATCTCTTTCCTTATTTGATCTCTCAACTCTTTGATTGAATTACTAATCACAATGTTGATACAATATCTTTGGTTTTCATCTAGGGTCCTGGCTATGGAGTCCTTGTGTGGTGAGCTGTGGGGTTGAGGAGGGGAGTTATTTCCCCTTTTCCTCATTTTCAGAGTCAGGGAGCTTGTATGGTAGTTCAACCTTGTTACTCTTGGTGGAGTAATTGGAGCTTCTTATGGCTTTACTTCATTGTGATTGGTAGCTATTTGGTCATGACAGACCTAAAGATGCCAGACCATTCTGTGAGAACTTGAAAGGCTATAGATGCAAATACTAGTCCTTTTCAACTAAAACAGATGTGCTGATAACTAGTACCAATAGTAGTATTTTTCTTTGAGAGAACTCTCACAATATATTATGATAGCAAGCAAGTGCCCATTTTGAAGCATGTCTATTTCTTCAGATAGCAGGTTCTCTGAAAGTGGGGAAAAGGAATGACTAGAAAGTCAAGGAAGTGAATTGGGGAGGTATAATAGCACACCTGCTTTAGAGTAAAGAGGAACAAGGGATTAGGGGAGAGTAGGTTATTCTATTAGGAATAAGGAAAACATAGAATGGGGTACGGGCAGGGTAAAGACTTTGGGTGATGATGAGAGAAAAATGCTTATATTTAGGAATTACCAGAGTACAGGGGAGGAAGAGGTTAGTATGGGTTGTGGTTATCTTCACTCACCAGAGGCTGAGACTATTTTGCTATCATGAAATGCTTTCCTGATTGGAACCCAGTGTTATAGGGATAAGAGTTGGGTTCAAGAAGACAGAGAAAGTAGGAGCCAATCACCAATACATACACATGGATACATTTTTACATCCACCAACACCAAATTCAATATTAATCATAAAGCAAGAAAGGATAAAAAAGAAAAAACACCCACAGTAATGTTAAAAATTTAAGAATATTATATTCCAGCCAGATCCATGTTAAAAAAAAAAAAAAAAAACAAGAGGCAAACAAAAAACAAAACTAGTTGGGAAAGTTCTGAGTTTTTTTCTGCCCCCTAGGTCAGTGAGTATGTACCATGCAGGGGATGTGTTCAAATCTGTCATCTAGCTGGGGAGTCTTCACAGTTGAGCTTGTTGGGGGAGAAGCAGTTTGGTCAAGTCCAGTGACCTGGTTTTTCTTAGAGGATCTCCTCAAAATTTTCTGTTGTGAGGATAGATTTCAGCTGCCCCTGGACTGTAATGCTGAGGTGATTACTTTCTGCCTGTCCACACTCTAGAATTTCTTGGGCCTGGGGCTCAGAAGCTCTAGACAATCTAGTTGATCCTAGTGTAGATGTGTGGGTCTCTGACTGTTCCAAGGAGAGTGGCCAGCCTGAAACTCGCTTCCTCAGGATCACTGGCGACCCACTCTGTGTGACTTGTGATCCTCAGAAGTCCCAAGAGCTGCTCTGTGGGGTTGACAGAACCCCACGAAAGATGGTCCAGATTGTGCCAGTGCTTATGTGGTTCTCAGTTGCAAGCACTAGGGGGCACCCACCTGGAGAGGTCAAGGTCTACGTAGCCTTGGCTATGCACAGGACTCAGATGCTAAGGGGAAGCCCATGCTGCCCCATATATTCAAAGCTTCCTGAGGCAGATATCAGACCTTGCCTTGATAAAGAGATATAGGTTGCTTTTGCAGAGGCTGAGACAGGTGATCCCCTTGAGAACAATATGCCCTGCTGCACCAAGCTGTGTTCACAGACTCCTCCTATTTGGACATGTAGAGGGGCGGGCAGAAGTTCACCAATGGAGAGGTTTGCAAGCTGGAGGGGGATTCGCAATTTCCACACAGCCCCCAGGGCAGCCAGCCAGGTGTGGGGGGCGGTAACTTCTTTCTTTTCGATCGTGGGGACAGTCTCTGCTGAGCGATCAGCCCCGCTTTCGAATGCTGGTGTGAGCACTTATGTTAAAGGACTTTAAAATCAGCTCTAGTAAACCTTGAGCATGGGTGGAAAGTGTTGTCAGCCATGATTGAATTAAAGATCTTGTGCCGGATCCTCTCCTTCCCAGGCTTTGCGGGCAGCGACCGGAGGTGGAGAGGGAAATCCCAGCCCCAGATAGACCCCTTGGGAAACAGCCCAATCTAGGGGTGATAGATTCTGGTTTTCTGACCACGGCGGCTGAGGCGCCAAGACAATTTTTTGCTGAGCAACCCGCCATGCCCTCAGGGAAAGCTCACAAGGGTGAGCTGGATGCTGCTGCTCACATGAACAGCTGTAAGTTCGCTAATGTGAGCAATTAATTCCCAGAGCTTTATACCAAGTTCATGTAAATTAAGAGCAGTCAGATCAGGGAGTTCGCAGCCGGCCGGATTAGGGTATTTGGTTAGGAAACTCGCTCCCTTTCCTCCCCTCCGGAGTAGCTCCCCTCCCCCCAGGTGTGGGGCTGATTGCGCGGGTGCCACAAACTTGTCCTTTATATTCGTTAATGGACCATGATATTCCATTGGAGTTAAAAAAAGTTAGCGGGGGGGGTAATGTTCCCCCACACTGGGAGCTTTGTCCTACCGTGGGAATCTGAGTGCTGTCCTGCAGTGTGAGGTGATTCTCAGGAGCGTCTCGGCGTCACTGTTGGTGGGGTGGATGCCATCTTAAAGTCCTATCTGATAGCTTAAACAAATGCTTATTGTATGATGGCATATGCATATGAATTTTGAAGAGAGATTTGGGAGATACTTTGAATAAAACAGTGTTATCATAATTTTCCTTTAATGGCACTGTCCTTCGATGGGGATAGCCATTATTTTCCTGTAATCCAAACATTAAAATATTCTACTGAAATTAACCAAAAAGAAAAAAAAACACAACAACATTGGAATTTCTCTCAATATATATTAGACAAGCAAATTAAATCATTTCAGAAATCAACTTTGGGTAAATAGTACATGTGTGCATGCTATTATCCTTCTATATCAGAGAAGCAGGGAGTCCCAGAATTTGACTAATTATAGTGTAGGTGAGACAATTATGTGTTAGCAATTTTTATAGACATGTATATTATAAATAATAAATTAAATATTATGTTTTAAAATGACAGAGCAATGAATCCAATATATGCCTTTTATTCATTATTTTAAGAGAAATTTAACATGCCAGATATTATCAAAAGGATAGAAAATTTAATATGATTTAATTCTAAAGGGAAAAAATTAAGAATATTTATTTTATGCAGAAGCTATCTCTCTACAGAAAACTTACAAATGCATTTAATAGAGATATACTGTGGAAATTATCCTATTTAGGAATCTGTGCCCTAGCTTAAAATATTTCTCATTTTTCTTCTTTGTTGGTCTCCCAATTGTTATTGCCAACATATAAAAATAAACAGTTTTCCTTCTTGATGGTTCTTCTATCTATTTCTTATTCTCAGCCTATTATCCTAATCCTTTCTTTGTAACTTTATTATTTTCAGAACTCAGTTGTGATAGGAGCTATAGCATTTTGGATTCAGGTGGAGAAAAGATTAATGGAATATAGAGAAAGCTTTCATGTGGATAATCTGAGAGAGGGAGTATGGAAAGAGAAAACAAAGATAGGGCATCTGAATGTGACTGTGACAGTCATAGTTATAGTTATTCTGATTACTACATTACATTTCAACAAGAGCGAAGATTTTTATTTATTCAACACATTTATCATAAATAGCTTTGAAAAAGTCTGTTTATCTAAATGAGTACCTAAAAGTTTTATTTCATTTAAATATAGTAGGGAAACAAAGGAAATTAAATTTAAGAGAGACATTACAAATGTCCATTAAGAAAGTTTATTTGAACATAAATTATGAATTAAGTAAACAAAGGCTTTATTTTGTTCTGTTTTCTTTCAATAAAAACCAGACAAGTATTTTCTAAAGTCTAAGTCCTTCCTACCTCTTCAGCCTTATATCCCAATATTTCCTCTAAGCATATGACACTCTATAGATATTCTGTTAAGAAATAATGGATGAATATGATTACCCAATACTTAAAACATTCATTTATAATTTTCTTTGACACATGTCTGCTTCACCTCTGTTTATTAAAATATATCATCTAACTTAACACAAATGTCATTACTACACATACACCTACTAGAGGGTGTTTACATAAACATTCTAGTATATTTATATATATTTCTAAATACTCAGAATTAGTTGTTCCTTTTCCAATTCTGCATTAACATTTTGTTCTGTTTTTTTTTATTGCACTGAATGTTTTCTTCTTTTATCATAATTTGGTCTTTGTATCTTTAAATTCATATGGAGTCAAATGTACATGATGCTTGTACATTTGAAGAAATGGAATGAAAGTATCAGAACCAAACTAATAAACAGACCTTGAATTACAACTTCACTTGCGGTATCCTGAGGAACCCTATCTACCGCCTCAGGTTGTAGAAAGAGGAAGGAAGAATGAATTGCCCTCCAGTTTAACCTAACCCTCGGAATTTTCCCACACATGTGTTAGAAGGGCCTAGTTCTACCTCTCAGGTGGATAATAGGACAAATAGAATTTTTCCAAGGCTAGATGGTAAATCCACAGCTCACATTGAAGTCTTGGAGTTAGGAGTTGGAATGAAGACAGAAGCCTCTGCTAGGAGAAATTTAAGGGTCAAGGAAACTGCATCATTATGTTATAAAAATACATCCTTTACTTTTATATATTCAATGCTATATGTTTTAATAAAATTTCACCAGAACTCTGTAGAATTTTTAAAATATTCTTAAATGTATGCACAATATATTAAAATGTTGAAAAATGGTCTTGATGTATTAAAAAAGAAAAATATGAAATTAATACAATTAAATTTGAAAAATACATTATTTTTAAGAGAGAGGGGGCAGTGAGAGAGAGAGAGAGAGAAAGATAGAATCACTTTTATTATATTTTTCATGTGACTTTCATGAAACAACACTTTGTTGTGCACGTGGTGCTGGGTTTGAACCCATGACCTTTGGCATGCCAGGCAAGCACCATAACCACTGAGCCACCACTCCAGCCCCTACATTACCTTTTCCAAGAAATAATTAAGTCATAGGAAATAAATACAAAATACAGAAAAAGATTCTTATATATATAAAGGCATAAGAAATGATTTGGATTATATTTCTAATTAGTCAGTTCTTCTGTAAATCTTATTTTATTTTCTGTAAGGCTTGTTTTACTCCTTAATTTCTATATTTTGGAACAATTCTCATAATGTAAATTCCATTTGCTTATGTGCAAATCCATTCCAGGTGAGCTCTAAATGAATGCAGAAACCTGTACCTAGCAGCATAGAGCCTCATAAAAATATGCTGAGTATATTCACACACACACACACACACACGCACGCACGCACACACACACACA
Source organism: Aplodontia rufa (assembly GCA_004027875.1). Lineage (NCBI taxonomy): Eukaryota > Metazoa > Chordata > Mammalia > Rodentia > Aplodontiidae > Aplodontia > Aplodontia rufa. The sequence continues at coordinate 35,645 of PVKS010017384.1, forward strand.
CACACACATACATGGCAATGTCTAGCTATCTTTGTTCATCACACATGAGCCACATACCCCTACATGTCACAACTTTCACTATGCTTTCAGAAGCTCCTCTACAGCAGTACACGATAACTCATAGGCTGGAGACTCTTCAGATACCCACTATCATAAAATACAAGACTTTTCACTAGGTTAAAAATCACAGTTATTGTAGTATTTATGTATGTGAGCTAAATGGATTAAACTGTCACTGTTTTTAATCAATAAGCTCTATATTTTGGGTGTGATTTTACAGAATACAGTAATTTTGAAGCATGCATTCATTGCATCATAGCTGAACAAACTGTATATGGTCTAAGCAATTTTTTTTAAGAGAGAGGGACAGTGAGAGAGAGAGAAAGAGAGATCCAATTTTATTTAGTTTTTCATGTGGCTTTCATTGCTTCAACACTTAGTTGTGTATGTGGTGCTGGAGTTTGAACTCAAGTCCTTGCAAACACCAGGCAAGCGCCATAACCACTGAGTCACCACTCCAACCCTAAGCAATTGGTTTTTGTAAAAATACCTTTTTAGTAATGCTACATGTAGTTACCACGACACAAGGAAAAGCCTTAGGGACAAAGTATTACATAAAAAACAAATATGTGAAGTAATGAAATATAAACTAACCAAAATAGATGATATCAGGAAACGTTTGTAACCTGAATTGGGAACACAAAATAAAAATTAACACACACTCTTAATAAAGATACAAAACTCAGAAACTATGATAGTTAAGACTGAAAGCACTGACAATCTCAAAATTAAACCTTCTATGAGACAGCTGGTTCTATAATCAAAAGTAAAGCACAGGCATAGGCTCAAAGAAATTAATTGTAATAAATGATTAGTATAATTACAGTAACTCAATTTTCACATAAGCAAATTTTAAAATGGGCATTTTAACTCAAGTGAATATGATGGTTAATAACATATGATAAGTGTTTATTCTGTCAGACTACAGGAATGGAAGTATCCTTACATTACTAATAAAACAAAAGGATAATGAAAAATGAAATAGCTATTTTTAACCATCAAATTAATAAGTGTTATTCCTAATAATTAATTTCAATGATTTCTAGGGGTACAAGCACTTTATGAATCATTTTTTTGACCATTATCTTACCAGAAACAGAAATTTGGTTAGTGGCACACAAATTCTTCCGTAATTATATGTATGTCTTACATATTTTATAGCATATTTATAGATATATAGATACAAGGTTGATGTTCTATCATTACTTATAATGACAAATGAAAGGCATTAATCATCAAGATCAAGAGGGAATGTCTAATTTGATGTGTCCATGTACACAGCCTGGGATAGTGTCAGTGAGAGTGTGTGTGTATGTGTATACTGATAATAGAAAATGCTACAAACTTCATTTATTATAGGAAAACAAAACGTATATAATCCACATAGTCAGATCTGATTATTTTCTGAACAAAAACCACTGATGTTTATATAAATGTAGTATGGTATGTAGAATAATGATCCTCAAAGATGTTCTTCCCTTATTGCTTGGAATCTGTGATGATGTTATCTCACATAGTGAAAAATTATTGAGGTTTCCGATGGAATTAAAATCACCATTTAACTGAGTTTGAGATGAAAGGACTATTCTGCTATTTTGTGGGGACAATTTAAGAGTTTGAAACCTTGAAAGCAGAAGTCTTCCTCCAGTGTTTTGAAAAGTGTGAGAAAAACTAGACCAACCAATGTTGGATTGGAAGACAAGGAGACTGTGAGCCAGGAAATGTTAGCAGCTTCTAGAATCTAAACAGGCAGGGAAGCACATTCTCTAAAGCTCCTAGAAGGGAATTCAGCACTGCTGACAACTTTATTTTAGTCAATGGGATGAATGCGTGAATTCTGACAGCTAGAACTATAATGAAAATAAATCTGCTTTGCTCCAGACATTAAGGATGTGGTAAGGACAACAGAACACCACGACTTGTGAAAATAGCAAATTTTCTAGAAGCATGAAGTGTTGATTTCTAATTGGAGCTGGAAGGTTATTGGGCACAATAATGAGAGAGACAGACAATTATCTATCATTTGCAAAATAAAATGTAAGTCAGAAAAGAAACACTTTTTTCAAATATAAAGTAAAAATTCAGTTACTAACAGGATGTATCTAATGTACACTTAAAACTAGAGTAATAACATAATACAAAGCCCAAACTATATATTCATATGCAAGGTTTTTCTTGGCAGCTCAGTGTTTTATGCCACTAAGAAACACCATTGTAGAGGAACACAGAACCAGTCATAATGTTCTCAATGTGAGTTTTTTCTGATAAAACCAATCTAAGATATTCATTGCATTGTGCCTCCTTGATTTTATTCATTTTGTATATCGCCTTAGTGATTTTATTCATTTTATATATCCCTTTAGTAAATTTATTTCACATCTAGTAGTTTAGGACATATGCATTCCTTTTTCCTCTTCCAATTGTTAACTTAAATATATTGTATAAACTCATATTATTTAATTAATCAACTCCATAATCAATACTTTTCTCACAATGAAGCATGAGAAAATAAACTTAATCCTCACCTCTCACAAACATCCCCAAGACACTTTGAAGAAAGAGAAAGGGAGAAAGAAAGCAGGCAGGCAGGAAGGCAGGGGAGAATTTATATCTGGTAGTCTAAGTGGGCCTGATCTAATCAGATGATAGTCTCTAGAAGCAGCCAGATCTTTTTGTCAAGCTTTGGAATCTCTTCAGGAGACAAGACCTAGTCCTTCTGAATCTTCCAAAATCCTGGGAAACTTTTGGTTGGGAACTCCAGCAATTCTAGCCAATGGAACCTTTCTGGCATTTATTGATTTTTCTTTCTCAGCCTCTGAAATGAAAAAGACCAATTCCATCTGTCTCCCTCTCTCTTTCCCTGCTCTCTCTCACCCTCCCTCAACCCTTTCTTTCTTTCCTGGAGAATGATTTATAATATGGAAAAAATTTTGAACAGAATGATAATAATAAAAAGAACAACATTTTAGCAGTATTTTTCATGGAATGATTAAATACTAAAATTGATAACTTTTTCATTTCTGAGCTTCATTCCTTCTGAATAGTCTAAAGACTGCAAGGACTAGAGGTTGCTTCCTCTATCTGTGTGACTTCTCAACCACACACAAGTTATAATACTGTCCTTGAATCAAAAACACTTATCATCCTCCTGTCTTCCTCAGAGTTAGTCAGAGATACTTGCTGATGCTCTTTAAAAATTCCAAATGAAAGAAAAATAAAACAGCACACACATTAAGATTCTATGGCTCACCCTCATTAAAATGATGTTCTATAAACTTTTTGTTCAAATTTCAATCACAAATATCATCATATTTTTTCTTGATTACATCAGAATGTGCTGTGTCTTTGAATATATACAGTGTTGTCTTTATTTCAGGAATATTTAATTTAATTACATCCTGTATGTTTATAAAAATATTGTTGTAGACATTTTATATAGTGTTACATTATTTTTATTTGTCTTGAGCTTATACATTGCATTTGGAGAACTTCTCCCTGGTCTGAAAGTCACTTTAAAAGGACCCTCGTGTCTTCCTTCAACATTTAACTGATTTTAAAAAATTATTCAGAATTTAAGCATGGGATTTGAGATTTCATTACAGGAAAGTGAAAATATATTTTTAAATTTTTTTCTCTCACAGAAAACAAAAAAGTCCAAGGTAAATGAAAAGTAGAAAGATAATATAATTTTACAAAGGTCTTGCATATATCTATAACCTCAAACCATAGGATAGAAAAAGAGAACCTGAGGAAACGATCAATACAAAGTATAAGAAATTATCAGAAGTATAACTACATAAAAAAAATCTCCACATGGAAGGAGTATCAAAGAGAGAGGGAGAGAGAGGAATCCTTTTTGTAGTTAATGGGTAAAAAGGATAAAGGAGAAAATATCTCTCTATATACTCTATTTTTCAACTGCTAAGTCTACAGTTATACTCACTGAAGGTTGAGTATGCTGGGAACAGACATCTTATCTTTCGTTTAACAGGTCCAAAGATGGACTCACCAGCATCTAGATGTGATTTAGATAATGAGGTTTTGATCTTTGAGTTGATGTTACAGCGTGATAAGAATCTTTATTAGTTAGAGAAAAAGAATGTAAGCTATGAGTGTGTGTATGTGATGTATGTAATTGGCTTCTGTGACTGTGGGACCTGTCTAGGGAAGCCCAAAATCTACAGGAATGACTGGAACTCTCCGGCACCAGCTGAAACTGCAGTGCAAGGAAGAATTTCCTTTTCAGGAAATTCTTAAATCCATTTTTAAAGTCTGTCAACTCAGATTATCCATTACAATCTGTTTTATTTCAAGTCATCTGATTTTAGACAAGAATCACATCTACAAAATGCCTAGACTAGTCTTTTGTTGCATAAATAGAGATTATAGCTTGGTAAATTTGAGATATAAAGCTGACCATCACAAGTGTGAATCTTGAGAGGTAGTTAATACATTATCCATGTATAAGTTAATTTTGTCATTGGGGACCAAGTGGAAGAGTGGGATAGACAAATCCTAAACTGCTCTCTGATGCTCTTGCCCTTCTGATAATCATAGCTTGTATAATCCCTTCCTTGAGTGTGCAAAGGATTGTGACCTGCTCCTAGCTGATAGAGTATGGTCAGATGCACGAGATGTCACTGTTTTCTATAAATATTCAATTTTTGAATATTACAAGTATGGGGTGGAAAACTGTTATCTCTTTATTGCTTTGTTTTATTTCTCTTTTTCCTAATGATTTGAGAATTTCTTCATTTGTTTACTTTTGTTTAGCTTTCCATTGTGAGGGTTACCTAAGCTTATTCCCTGTGTGTCTATTGTGTTTCTGGGTAATTTATAGAAGTTCCTGCTTTTCGTCAGCTTTTTTGCCACTGGAAGGGGAAGGAAAAAAATGGAGAAGAACAATTTTGGAGGGGGAAAATTTGAGGGTTCAAATTTTAGAGGTCTCTGCATAGATGACACACTCCATTGCTCTTGACCAAAGCTGAAGCAGAACATCAAGGCAGAAGTGCATGGCAGAAGAAAGAAACTCAAGACAAAGCAACAAGGAAGCAGAAAGAGCTCTGCTCACCAGAGACAAATCATAGACTCCCCTCCTCCAAGGCAAGCTCCTGGTGAACTACCTCCTCTCACCACAACCCACCTGCCTACAGGTGCCAATTCATGTAGATCAATGCGCGGATTAGGTTAAGACTCTAATTACCCAATCATTTCACCTTTAAATTTTCTTGCATTGTACACATCAGCTATGGGCAGAATCCTCATATCTAAGCTACAACATTTCTCTAATTATCTTGTTTTGGGTTTTGTCTATTTTATATATTACAAATTGTTAAATATCTATCAAATTTATTTAGACATTCTTCTTTATAGAAATCCACAAGTCTGATGAAATCAAATGAATTATATTTAAGTTTTTACTTATTTATTCATGTATTTAGCCTTCTCCTGGAGCCCTGCTTGAAATTTTCCACTATACTACACCACATAAATTCTAAATTGTTATGCAGAAAATATTAATATTACATAGATTTATTTTTCAAATATAGAACTTTAATCTCTTTTACCATCCTTACTCCTCATCTATATATGTTACAGATATTTAAATATTTTGTGTTTTAAATGTGGTTTTCCCCCACCAAAATTCATGTTGGAGTTTGGTCCCCAATGTGACCATGTTGAGGTAGGAATCTGAAAGAAAAATTTTGGGTCATGGTAGTATCACCCTCAAAAGGAATTAGCACATGTCTCAAGAATGTGGGTTAAGTCTCTTGAGACTGGATTATTTACTGAGACAGTGAATTATTACAAAGCTTGGGTGCTCTACCTATGAGTTCTTTTGTGCATATCCTTTTCAACTTCTGCTTCTCCAACACATTGTGATGCAGGCAGAGGGTTCTTGGCAGATGTCCCCCAGTGCCATGCTGTTTGGACTTTCCAGCCACTGGTATTGTGAACAAAATATCCCTTTGTTTTCATACAGTATCTACTGCCAGATATTCTGTTATAACAACATAGAAAATTAAACAATTTTCATCCAGTTTAACCTTTTCTTCTATATGAAAAATTTCTCTTAAAACTAGGTATAAAGTGTTACTTTATTTATTTAAAATTAATCATGCAGGGCTGGGGTCTGTTTGGATCCCACCAGAAGGCTCTCAGGACACCACTGGTAGGAACCCATTCAGAGCATCCTGCTCAGGACCAACCAGGGCAGGTTCCTGCCAGGAGCACCCCTGCCTACCTACACCCTGCGTTCCTGCTGGGCCTGTTTGAATCCCACCGGAAGGCACTCAGGACACCCCCCATAGGACCCCCTTCTGGAGCAGCTCTGCACAGGACCAACCAGGGGAGGTTCCCCACCTGGAGCAGACCAGCCTACCAGACACCCCGTGTTCCTGATGGGCATTTTTGAGTTCCACTGGAA
>PVKS010017385.1:0-42113 GCA_004027875.1 Aplodontia rufa
GGCCGAGTAGTATTCCATAGTATATATGAACCAAAGCTTTTGTATCCACTCATCAAGTGAGGGGCATCTGGGTTGGTTCCATAATCTAGCTATAGTAAATTGAGCTGCTATAAACATTGATGAAGCCACATCACTATAATACGCTGATTCTAAATCTTTTGGGAAAATTCCCAGGAGTGGGATAGCTGGGTCGTAAGGTAGTTCCATCCTTAATTTTTTGAGGATTCTCCATACAGCTTTCCATAGTGGCTGAACCAGTTTGCAGTCCCACCAGCAGTGTAATAGTGTTCCTCTTTTCCCACAGCCCCTCCAGCATCTGTAGTTATTTGTATTCTTCATTTTTGCCACTCTAACAGAAGTGAGATGGTATCTCATTGAAGTTTTGATTTGCATTTCCCTTATAGCTAATGATGTAGAGCATTTTCTCATATATTTATGGGCTTTCTTGACTTCCACTGGAGAGAAGTTCCTTTTGAGATCTTTAGCCCATTTATCGATTGGATTATTTGCAAGTTTGGACTTTAGTTTCTTTAGTTCCCTATATATTCTGGATATTAGCCTATTTGATCTCAGTGTTGGCATTTGATTTCTAATGTTAGTGTTTGCTTTTATTTGCTAGTATTGTTAATATTTGTCCTAACCCAAGACAGATACCAATAAGAATCTCCATAATTATATATTAATATCTAAGTTAGAATCTGTCATCAGAAAACACATTAGCACTGTTAGGTTACTTAAACTCACCTCTGTTAAAGAAGATCCTCCCATTATGCTCTTATTGTTGTTGAAATGCTGATAGCAGTGGCAAATAAAAATGTGTGAATTTAAAGTTTCATTGACTTAGAGGACACAGTAAAATGTCCTAAAAGAAATAAACCAGACATAGGAAAAATAATACGTATTTTTAAAAATACACAATGTCAATTATATATACAATCTTTAAAAAAACAACGCAAAAGGTCAAATATGCATAGGAAAAGAATGAAATAACATTATGAGATAAGGGAGTAGGCAGAAGGAGATCAATTAATATATAGTAGCAGATATGCAGGATGTACAATCTGGAAATTTAAGGTGTACCATGTGTTATATATGTAATAAGATTTGGCTTTTATTTGGGAATTTTATTAAAAAAGTAAATTTTATTTGTAAGAAAAGCAAAAAAAATGGGACAAGAGGATGATGCCTTTATAAAATTGGGGAAAAAATCATTTCTATATCTTGTACACAAAGAAATCTTAAAACTAAAATTGGATAAGAATGGAACCAACAAGAGATGCTAATAATACAGTGAGTTTTAAAAAAGCTTGTAATGAATGCATGTAGATATTTGATACTTCTTCCCTCCATGGTAAATTTTACATAATGACATCTCTCAATGACAAAAGAACAGGATAAAATTTGATTTCTATACACTTTTTTGGAATAACATGGCAGTAATTTGCCTAATGGGAAAAGAATCAAACTTTTTACATCATTTTAAATGAAACTTTGTATTAAAATTATAAATTAAACAATGGACAAGAAAGTACTGTTAATTTTAAATACCTTCAATTACTTATGTGATTCTATGACCTTTTAATATAAAGATAGCACCATAAAAGTTTTTAGCAATGGGTTTTAGAATGATTATGGTTTAAAAAATCTGATAGGTGCCATATTCTCTCAGCAATACTTTTAGGAAGTTATTGTTTACTTTTTAAAGATGAGGACCCCTGAATGCAGAATTTAAGTTCCTCAGGGCCCCGTAGATGAATATGGTAGATTGGTCTCACTATCTCCCTGATATAAAGCACATAGCTTTTCCCAGTTCTAATTTTCTTCTACCCCGTTCCCTGCAACATTTGTCTCTTCCTGAGATTTGGACACTGTCGAGGACTAATAAGGCAGCCCAAGTACTCCTGGGCCAGTTCTATTGCACTCCATACACAACAGCAATGACTCCTCAACAGTCCTGTATGGTTTTAGGATTTACACATTCCTCAATCTTAGGGTTTAGATATGAGGTGTCCCCAAAAATCTCATGTGTGAGATTCAGAGAACAAATGATTGGATTATAAGAGCTGGAACTTAATCGGCAAATTTATCCACTAACAGGCATTAACTGAATGGTGAGTATAGTCTTATCGGGTATGACTAGAAAGGTGGATCACTAGGGAATCTGCCTTTGGGGCTTGTATTTTGTCCATGGTGAGCCAAGCTTTCTCTCTCTGGTGGCATGTTTCCAGTTGCTTTCCTTGGCTGTACCATTTGGCCATGATATACCAATTCCCTTGTGGCCCACTGCAGTGAAATTTGGCATCTGTGGACTGAGACTTCTGAAACTATTAGCATCAAATAAAGTTTCCCTTATCTAAAATATTGCTTTTCAGGTCTTTTGGTCACAGCAGTGAAAACATCGAATAAAACAGTCAGTGATTTTACAAAGTTATTACAAATGAATGATGTCACTGAATGGCAGCAGTACGCTTCCAAACACTCAAACGCTTGTGTACCTTTTAAGAATAAAAGAGATGCCTGCTTATAGTAGAATATAAACTAATGGAGAGACTCATTCCTAATCAGAATTGGGTATATTCCCTCAGAGAAAGACATTTTTCCCTCCTAGCTAAGTTTGTTCATGTTGAGAAATTCTTTCCTTTTAGTTACGTACTCCTTCCTACATTAAAAAGATACCTCAGAAGCCATTGTCTTTGTTTTATTAATTTAAAAGAGAAGCGTCAGAGAGAGAGAGAGAGAGAGAGAAAGAGAGAATCAATTTTTACTTAGTCTGTCATGTGACTTTTGTTGCTCTGACTCCATTGTGTTCATGGTGCTGGGGTTCAAACCCACCTCCTCGTCCTCGTGCATGCTAGGCAAGCACCGCAACTGCTGAACCACCTCTCCAGCCCCAATAAGCCATTGTCCGATAAAGGAATTTCGTGGTGGACTTGTATTTAGGTAAAAATATTAGAATATTCCTGACAGCTGTATGTTATGTCTTTAACTTAGCTTTTATACTTATATGCCAGATATTTGAAGGAGATGTTTTAAAATGGAAAACATACTGTTTCCAGTGCTAAGGACTCTGACATTTATAGATTTTGCTATCTAGTTGTTAATAAGATAGGCTACAAAATTCCAAAAGCCCATTAGAAAATACAAGGGTCAATATGATATATCTAAAATAAACTTTCAGAATCAAGAGCTCATCATTCATTTTAGTTTTTTTTTTCCTTTCAGTATCTCTTATAACACTTCATCTCCACATTATGCTGTGTGGATCCTCAATGGAGTGTAATTTTTTGGGCTAGCTGTACAATGTGTACACCTCTCTGCTGAGTCTCCAAATCAGACTAGCTTTGTCTTATCATTTAACAGCTGTGTAATTTGGCAGATATTTTTGAGCATAGATTAGCTACTGGCAATGATTTTGATACTGGGATTGAAGTGGTGAAGAAAATAGGCAAAATTCTTTGCATTTTGGGAATTAAATTCTAGTAGGAGAAGACAGTAATAGGTAAGCAAACACAAAAAATGATATGTTTTTAGATACATAAGGTTTGAAGAGAATAACAATTCCCAATGTGTGAAAGGGTGATTAGGGATTTCCTTTAGTCTGAAAGGTCAGGAATGCACCATCTGAGAAAGTGGTATTGTCAGTGTTGCTTTGGGATATCAAATGCTCATGACCACGAAGTGATAATGTTCTTCCTAATAGGTGCTAACTTATATCAGCAACTCTATTAGGAAGCAATATTTTCTACTGGTTATAGATCAGGACTCAGAAAGTTTGTGGAAGTTTCTCAGGTTTCCCTAAAAATATACAGTATAGTTGAAGCAAGCTTCATTGCCATATTCATACCATAATAGTAATGATACTCGTATTTTAGACAGTGCTTTCTTGTTGGAAAAACAAAGGTTGCCAAAGATCATGAGTCCTTTCTTTTAGTGCACCTACATTCCTATTGGGTACCATGGCTTCCTATCCTGCTCATTGTGTGTGGGACATTAACACAGCTTTTGCTGAGGATTTAAGATTCTGTTTGGGTTAGTTTTGTTAAGAAGGCTGCAAGTTCCGTTGTGCAGCTGTACTTTATCTCCGTGTAGCTGCAGTTAGAATATGCTGCTATGCACTATTACCACCGAAGTCCTAATCCATCCTCTTCCCTCAAATAAATCAGTGCCAGACTAATGAGCAATGTTCATTATTTGATAAATAAACTCATAATCTCAACTCCCTCCAGAATCACTCTGATGTTAAATTGGCATTTGTACTGACATACGAATGGAGTTCATTCTTGAAGAAAGCATAACATCAGTGCGAAATGTATTCCACAAGCCAGGAGCATCACTCAGCTGGGGCTGGGGAAAAGGTCAAAGCGATAAAATAAATTTGAGGAGAATATGGAAGAACGCGTCAGGTTGCACTCAGGATGTCTTGACCTTTATGTGCACGGCCACATTTTTTCTCACATTTCAAAGCAAGTGATTTTTTCGAAAATTTAAAATAATAAAGAAAGCAAAATTGCAACATATAGTGCGTAGCATTTGAGTGTGAGGTCAAAAAATGTTGAATTTAACTGCAGCCTGTGTGTCAATTTTATATCTTCTTCTGCCTTTTTAATAGTGAAAATAGCAAATGTTCACTGACTCATGTGCCAAATCCTGTCTGTCTCTTTATAAACACACACATCAAGGTTTTCTTAAGTTAGACTCTTAAATAAACATGATACATAACAACATGGAAATTGTATGTATTAATGAGGTATCATGTGTGTGCATTTAGACTTAACAACCCTTTGAAATACGGTCTACTTTTTAATCATTCCCAATTTATAGATGTGATAAGACAAGAAAGGAAATTATTTCATACATAAGCTTTAGGAATCATCAGATATCATACTTATACTTCCATAAGTTAAATGGTGTATAGTGCTTTGAAAATCACCATAGAAATGTAATTGAAGGGAACAGTGTGAGATTGTTTGGAAGTGCTATATTGCTGTCTTCCATATTGGAGTGTGCAGATAACTAAACTGAATCACTGTCTTCAACATTGGAAGTGAATAGATAATAACTAAAATTTCCATAACAAGAAATAGTGATAAGAATGTTTAGTAATTATGCAAATAAATAGCAGAAGAGACAACTATACTTGTTAGCTCAGAGATGGGGACTTCAGCATAGAATCCTGTGGAATAGGAACAGTAGTTAATATTCAATCACATTGCATGTAGTACTATTTGACAATTTTTACCATTTGAATGCCGAGCTTGAATACAAACTAAGTTAAATTAATAAAGTGCCTTTGCTGCTCAGCTCTTGCTCTAACCCCTTTCTTCTGCCCCAGTCTTCCCTCCTTTTCCACTTGCCTACTCTGCACAGCTACTTTTTCCTGCCATCCACCTGTCTCCTCAGAACCACATCCATGAGTCATCTCCTTCTTCTACTATTTTTAAAGTTGTTCTTCATTCCAGACCTTGCGCTTTAGCATACGCATCTTTATTCTATAGACAAAACTCTAACTTTTCATCCTCATTCAGTACTGTCCCTCTGTTTCTTTCCCTTCACAGGCAAGCTTCCGAAAAGAAGAGAGTACACTGCTGTGCTATGCTTACTCATCTTTCATTTCTTCCTTGACCTAGCCTCAGGTAATTTCTTCTCTTTCTTCTTCTTTCTTATGCATGTTGAACCAACTAGGTCATTATATTGTATTGGTTAAGTAACTGTGCTTTTATATTTGTGGTCTGGGGTTCAAGTTGTATTTATTTCATGAAAGTGAGCAACAAATTTGAACCTTCCGGGAATCTGTGTATATGTGTGTGATTTCTTCCACTCAAAAGATGTTTGTGGGGGCTGGAGCGGTGGCTCAGCGGTTTCCGCGCTTGCCTGGCAAGCACGAGGACCCGGGTTCAAACCCCAGCACCACGTACACAACTGAGTGTTGGAGCAACTAAGGCCATGTGAAAAACTAAATAAAGTTGTTTCTCCCTTTCTCTGTCTCTCTCACTGTCCCTCTCTCTTTAAAAAAAAAAAAAAAAAAAAAGATGTTTGTGAGATTTTTCCTCATTTCTCTTTCTGGCACGATTCATTTCTGCTGCTCTATGGCGTTCCATGGAAAGAATATTCCAGTTTATTCTATTATGCTTGCATCAATGTATCTTTGGTTTGCTTTATTACCATTTTTCTACTGCATGTGCTATTGTTAAATTTCTTCTACTTTTATTCAGATGTAAATATGCAAATATTCCCATAGGGTATTATTCTAATGCTTGGGAGAGTTGCGTCATTGATTATGTACATTTTAAACTTTAAAATATAATGCCCAATGATTTCCTCTCTGGTGGGCACTCTATGAAAGAGTTCATCTTGCTTTACATAGTTCCCCACAGTTCCTACATAAAAACAATTACTTTCTCCCAAACAAATACAAAATGATGCCTGGTCATTTTGATTTGTAACTCCAAAAAGTTTGCAATAACATCTGAATTTGCATTTGAGAGTGAGGAAAGTATTGTTGCCAACAATAAATTGTAAAAGCTTTACTATACCAACAATTCTCTAGGCTCACATGTTCCCTGAACGGTGATAGCCACAGCAGAAATTTGGTAAGAGTAAGAGCAGTGGCAGGCATAAATTCATCTAGTGATCAGAAAAGGCAGTGATATGCTGTTAGAAATATCCATCATGAAAAACTGAGAATAAAAGGTGAAGCATCATTTTTCTTTACTGGATAAAAATTCTCTAAGAACATAAATCACAGTTGGAGGGCAAGTGGGAGAGATAATGGTATTTACCACAAATAAAGGAGATAAAATATGATGTCTTTTAGATTTCATTTAGCATCCAGATTGATTATTTTATAACTCTGGTTGTGGCAGTTTTCTTAATAACTCTATTGAGGCAGGTGACAAATGGCATGTAGGCGATAAGTAGGAAGATGCACTAGATATGAAAATGTTCACGATTGTTATTGGATGGAAGAAAATAGATTACAAACAGTATGTACAATGTGACCCCAATTCTGAAAAGATACACATACCAAAAAATGTAATAATAGATTCCTAGAAGTAAACATCAAAAATTGTTGAAAGATAAATGTCATTTCTCAGTTTGGGAATTGCATTTGATTTTTCTGTACTAATATAAGTCTTTATGTATTTAAGATTCATCATTACATTGATGATCCCCCCCACACCAGCTACCATTCCTTGAAGAATCCCTAGCTTCAAGATAGGTTCAGGGAATTGGGAAGAATTCTAGAGGAGAGGTTGGGAGAAAGTTTGAAAATAATACGAACAAGTAAATCACCTGTAATTATGAGAATTGTGTGCATCTATGCTAAAATGGTAATATTGAGGGATGGATGTAGTTTATGGGTGAATACCGTTTTGCAGTATTTTCTTTTTTTCTGTTTTTAAATTCACTTCTACAGATTTAATAATGTGTTCATGCATGCATTCTAGGATTTTTTATTGGTGGCATTCATATAATCATTGAATCTATCTATGCAGAATGGCTTAGAAGCATTTCAAAATACTTTAGTATCAACTGTAGCAAATGCATCCTTCATAGGGCACCATAGGCCAATCACTAAAATAGCCAGAATGATTTAATCAGTAGTGGAAAATCTTTTTGATTTTTGAGATTAAGAAGGGTAAGTAGCTTTCTGATACTAAAGAAAGCAAGCTTTATATTCTCACTTCATAATAAATGAAATTTTATTAGATTTAGAGCAAAAGAGGCATATATAAATATTCTGCCTTACATCATTTAGTCATTTCACTATTAAACAAAGAATGAGTACTTAGTATGTGCCAGGCACTTTGCTAGGTTTTTGTGATATATCAAAGAACAACATCAAAAAGCCTGCAACTGAAAGTTGCAGAAAAAACAATCAGTAAGGCAAATAGGTAAATTGTGTAACATGATAGAAGATGATAAATGCATTGAAGAAGTAGCCTGCAAAAATAAGAGGATTTCTGGGGACAGGGGATTTCAATTTTAAGTGATGTAGTCAGAAAGGACCTTATAGAGGAAGTTATAGTTTTGCAAAGATAGAGGGAAGAGAAATGAACCATGTAGACACTGGAACAAATGGTATTGAAGGTAGAAGGAAGAGCAAGTGCAGAGACCCTAAGGAAGGAAGAAAAGTGTCTGTTAGGTTAGCAAGAGAGCAAGGAATTGAGGCAGTAGGCTCTGGAGTATCCCAAAGGGTTTTATGGGCTGTTTTTTAAGCCTTTAAAGATAAAACAAAATGGCAAGACATTTTGCAAAGATTTCAATATAGATGAGAAGAAAAGCAAAGCAAGCTATTTGATCACATACTCAGTGTTCTTCTAAATGGCTATGAAAGTTCTAGAAATAACTATTTCTTCTAAGTAGGAGGGATCTGGATCTTTGCAATCTCATCTGTATTTCACTTTTCTGATATTGTTATTCAGATTTACGTCTTTACAACAAAATACTTGATATAGATGACATACAAGGAGGAAGAGCTTGTTTAGGCTACCAGTTTTGGAAGTTTCAGTCCATGGTTTGATTGACCCCCTTTGCTTTCGGGTCTATGTTAAGGCAGGACATCATGGAGAGAGCATAGGAAGCTGCTTCACTTCACGGTGCCTGGAGTGTGAAAAGGAGAGAGAGGAGCCCAAGGGTCTCAATTCCCCATTGAGGATGTACTCCTGGAGACCATAATTTCTTCCCTTAGTTCCCTCCTCTGAAAGGTTCACTGTCTCCTAAAAGTGCCATGGGGGGCTGGAGCGGTGGCTAGGTCATTATGGTGCTTGCCCAGCATGCACAAGTACACAGCTTCAAACCCCAGCACCCATGTACACAATTGAGTGTCAGAGCAACAAAAACCATGTGAAAAATTAAATAAAAATTCATCTCTCTGTCTCTGTATCTCTCTCACTGTCCTTCTCTCTTAAAAAAAAGAAAAAAAAGTGCCATGGGCTGGCAATCCCACCTTCAACACATGAGTCTTTGGAGGACACTTAGCCTTATTATAGCAGATATTGGCCAACTTCAGTATCTTCTAAGATTCTTGAAATTTTTAAATGCAATAGCTTTCACCTGCAAATTACTTCAACATCTTTCTCCTAGATCACAGCCAACTTTTTTTCATGTACTGCCCTAACCTATCCTACCTATGCAAATTTAAACTTGATTATTATATTTCCATATGTCAGCAACAGAGAGGACAAATGAAAACTCTTGATGTAGTAAGAAAATTTAGGAAGGGTCCAAGAGTGAACACAAAACTTGCTTCATAGTGACCAGAAGTGAAGGATATCAACAAAGCATGTGTCTAAGGGCAAAAATATTGAAAACAGACACAGTGTAGAGAGCATTCTTGGAGCAGGAGATGCTGTAACAAAAGGCAATGAGCTGGCCTTCACTCTTGGGGACAGTAAGAAGTTCATGAGAGGTCAGAACAATATTAATGGGCCAGTATCTCTGGATACTTGATTTGAAAAAGTCACAAAAATATACTGTGATAAAGCTGCTGGAGAACCACCGAAATGCTGAGTTTTTCATAGACGTATAAGGAAAAAAGAGAAGCGTGAAGGGAGAAATGAGTCCTTTTTTTTTATGAGAGAGGGACAGTGAGAGAGAGAGAGAGAAAAAGAGAGAGAGAGAATCAATTTTATTTTGTTTTTCATGGACTTTGTTGCTCGGATACTTTATTGTGTACTTGGTGCTGGGGTTCGAACCCGTGTACTCATGTATGCAAGGCAAGCGCCGTAACCACTGAGCCACCACTCCAGCCCTGAAATAAGTCCTTTTTGGAGAACTAGAAGTACCATGAAGGACAAAGTCTTCAGAAGCAAAATATGTAATTTTAGGGTTAAAGAAGTGGCTCGATGGTTACGGTGCTTGTCTGGCATGCACAATTACACAAGTTCAAACTCCAGTACTACGTACACAACTTTAAGTGTCCAAGGAATAAAAATCACATGAAAAACTAAATTTAAAAAAAAGATTGCAACTCTCTTGCTCGCTCTCTGTCCCCTCTTTCTTTAAAAAAATGTAATTTTGATGTTTTAGAAATTTTTAAAGTATATCAGCAATTAGGTTTGATAAATTACATCAAGTTTTTAGCCCAATTCTAGGTTCAATCTGATAGCCAAATCAATGCAAATTGGTCATGTCCTAATGTAGGAGAGGAGCTATTTGCACAGTGTCAAAGAACACAGCCTCTGAGCTCAGAGGGTGGCCTTAGAACTAGCTCTATGCCCATACTGGACTATGGCCTATTCAAGATTGTTTCCCTCCATAAAATTGAGATAGCAATAATGTAGGTATTATGTTTCTTGCTAGGGTTATTACAACAAAATACCACAGAATAGGTGACTCAAGCAACAGATTTGTTGTATCATCGTTCTGAATCTAGATTTCCAAGGACAGGGTATAAGAGGTTAGATTTCCTCAGAGGCCTTTCTCCTTGGTTTCCAGATGGCCCCTCTTGCTGGCTCCTCATCTAACCTTCTTATTAGACTGTCCTTCGTATTGGATTAGGTCATACTCCAAGATTCTTAGTTTAGCTTTATTACCGCTTTAAGGGTCCTACCACCAAATCCAGCCACATTCTGAAGTACTGGGGGTTAGAATGTGAACATATAATTTTGGTGCAACATATTTCAGTCAATAGCCAAACCCACTCCTTGGATATGCATGCTCAGTGATATAATGTACATAAAATAAATCTTAAAAGCATGACACATGGTAAATATTCAGTATATGTTAGCTATTATTTTATCTTAATACATATTAGGGAAATAGATGGAATAAGTCAACTTTCAGGTAGCTTTTCTTTCCTCTGATGGCTGGCAACACAGGTCAAATGAAACCAAGGAAGAACTTTGATGATCTTGATCTAATACACATGCAATGAAAAGAATACTAGTAAAAGCAAAGCATAGTCCTATTTAAATGATGTTGCTAATTTGAGGATAGAGAATTATGAATGAGTTCAGAATTGGTACAGTATTTAGCAAGTAAGATCTGTCCTCTGCTTTGAACACTAAAATATTAACATAATTGGCAGTGCTTTATTCTCTTTTGAAAGTGCAGAGCAGATGTGATTACTAACATGAATAAACTATTTAGGGCTAAGAAACAAGTACATTATGCATCATTGGATTTACATTAGGTATTAGATGATCTTTCACTTTTTATTTTGTAACTCTCTAGGAAGAGGAATCAGAGCATCATTGGATTTGTTGAAAAATATGTGTTAATTCGCTGAAGAGGTTGTGGTGGTGTTCTTATACAATTCTTCTATTTCCTAGATCTGTAAGAGTTTGGTGAATACTGGAGTTCATTACTTTTACCATTTAAAAGGGAAATGCTATGATGACTCCCCTCTTTAGATCACTCCTTCAACTCCTCCCATTCATTCATTCATTCATGAATTCATTTGCACAAAGATTTATTGAGTACCATGTGCTACCGCAGGCAGTTTGGTGTACAAAATACAGCTTGAACTTACAGAATTTTGCAGTCTAGGTGGAATTTTATGGTAGAAATGGATAATAAACTGATATAGAATTTTAAATAGAGAAAAATTACACTTGGACTGCAAAAATGAGACTTCATGGCAGGTGGTCACTCTTGAATTAAGTGCTGGCAGCAGGATATTTAACACTGGTGAACGGAAGAATCATTTCAGTCCATCATATCAAAGCAGTAATACAGCAGGGTTGTTTAAAGAGCAAGCAGCATTCTTGTCTGGTTTTTCATTTGTGGGATATTGCAAAGTGGCAATAGGAGGTGAGGACATCCATCTAAGTTGGAATTAAATAACTAAGGGCCCAAAAAAGCACCATCCATAGAATAATGGTTTGTAGCAATAGGTTGGTACTGTGATATGTGATTTTAATGGGATATTTTCAAGAGGATAGAGAAATATTAAATTTTTTTTTCTCTTCAATACTGTTTCTTTTTGTGAGTTGCCCAATGAGAAGATCATCCAAAGACAGATGATGTAACTGTTTATATGAGGAATGTTCATGCCTATTAAGGACAACAACAATTGCTTCTTTTTCTGTCTTCTCTTCTCGGTTCAGCCCTATCTTGCATGGACATGCTTACTGGATATAATCATAAATTTATGATACTTGACCTTTTATTGCCCTTTAGGTTCACTATGTGGGACTAGGGATCTTGAAAGAAATGTGTAGGGTCTATAGAGTTCTACTACCAGTGCTTCCATTCCCTTTTCCCAAATTTGTTGACCCTGTTTTCCACCCCCTGGAAAAGTCCTACTTAATTGGTGCTATTGTGATGATCAAAAGGCAGGACGTCATGGACATAGCATGACCACATAGTATGTAAACCTGGCTCATTTGCTTGCAGCGGTTGAGATCATTTCACTGTGTTGCACCCATAGTTAAGCTGGTGTTGCATTTATGCTAAAAGTACAGAGAATTTTTTTTTCTCTTTGATCTTAAGGGGAAATACTCAACGTTTTGCATTAAATATGCTGCTACACAGAAGATTTTTATAGATTCTGTTTCTTGTTTTTATTTTATTTTATTTATTTATGTTTTTTGCCATTGCAGAGTTCATTCTCATCACTATTTTGTTGAAAGTTTTCCAAGAATGGATGTTGGATTTTGCCAAATAATTTTTTCCAGTTCTGTTGAAATAACTATTTCCTTTATTTTTAAAGATATTTGTATAATAAAGTGTAATAATTACTTTTTAAAAAATTTTATTGAGAAGTTATATTATTGTATAATCATGAATACATATGTCGTAACATATGCCCTTAATCCTAATCCAGAATCATCCCCACAACACACACCCCAATCACTTGACTCTTCTGTATTACCTCCATAACAAATATAAATGTCTTTATATACATATATGATTATGCATTTTCCAGAATTAAATGATTACATAAGTATTGTAAAAAAAATAGAAAAAGGAATAATGATACTGGTGTAAATCCAGGCAGAGATGTTTATTAGATTTGTTGCTCTCGGGCCCATTTCACCTGTGCTGCCATAATGAGGGCGGGCATGGGAAGTGACAGCCCGCCAGGATGGCAGGCAGGGAAAATGACATTTTCCTTCTCTGGGCAGTTCGTTTTGCTGGCTTACTGGAAGTTCATGATGGGGTTGGTCCTTCAGAGATTGGCTGGTGGATCCATCAATCCATTGGAGCTTGTCCGCTAGTGTCCGGATTGGCTGTTCTTTTCCCAGCAAGCTGCCCTTTGCCCTGCCCCTTAGCCAGCAGGCATGGCCTCAGTGTCTTGACTGAAGCCACGCCCCCAGCCAGGGGCCATGATGCTGTGAAGTGCTGGCTAGCTGAAGCCATGCCAAACAAATATTATTTGGCTTTTCTGGGGAGTTAAGAGTAAGCAAAATATTTGATAACCCTCCTAGACAACTCCCTATCATACCTCCTTCTCCCCTCTCTCCCTTAAAGCAAAATTCACATTTCATATGATCAATCATTTCAAAAAGCCTAATTCACTTGAAATTAGTGCATTCACATTGAGATAAATCACCAACTCTTTTATGTTTCAAAATTTTTCATCACCCTTAAATAATCTATACCATTTAAATAATTACTCCTGTTTCCTCCCTCCGTCCACTCCTTGGAAACCACAAATCTTTTTTCCCTGTGACTTTATGTATTGGAGATATTTCACATGAAAGAAATATAATATGTGACTTTGTGATGCATTTTTTTCACTTAATGTACTATTTTCAAGCTTCATCCAAATTGTTGTTTTTATCAACAGTTCATTCCTTTTATGGCTGGATAACATTCTACTACATGCACTTACTGTGATTTATTTATGGATTTTTCCCTTCCTGGATATCTAGGTTACTTCACCTTTTGGGTGTGATAAATAATGATGCTATAAACTATGTCTGAGTACGTATGTGGGCATAAAAACTTGATATGTTTGTATTTCTTTCAGGTACGTACCTAGGACTGGAATTAAGCTTCCACGTAGCAATTCTATACATAACTTTTAGAGGATTTACCAGATTTTTCATATTATATTATATTATATTATTATAAGCACTGTTTTACATCCCTAGGAACTATGTATGTGGGTCTCTATTTCTTCACATTCTTTCCAACACTTGTTAATTTCAATATTTTAGTAGTTACTTTTTATCTAGCCACTCTAGCATTTGTGAAATGGTACTTTTGATTTGCTGTAGTTTTGATTTGCATTTACTTAATTGATATGAGTTGAATATTTTGCATGTGCTTATTGTCTATTTGTATATATTCTTTTGAGAAATATACAGTCAACCCTATTCCCTACTTTAAAAGTTGAATTTTGTTTTTGTTATTGAGCTATAAGAATTTTTTTGTGTATTTTAAACTACTATCTGATTTGTAATTTGCTAATATTTTCTCCCACTGTTTAGGTTGTCTTGTTACTTTCTTGATAATATCCTGATTCACATGTCTTTAATTTTATTGAAGTCTAACTTATCTATGCGTTTTCTTTAGTTGCTTTTCTTTTGTTGTTGAATCTGAGAATCCAATAACAAATAAAAGGTAATGAAGAAGCATCCTTACTTCTTTTTCTCTGATGGTTACATGCGTTTTTCTCTTATAGGGATTGTACAGGATCCCTAGGTGAGTGATCCATTTTAATTTAACGTGCTTTGATGGTTAAATGTAATCATCACTGTATCTCACACAAAATGAAAGCTTAAAAACCTCTGGGCTCTAATTTATTGTAAAGACTAAAATTTCTGATGTCATACTTAATAAATAAATTGAGCAAGCACAAGTTCTTAAATTCAAATGAAAAAGTGAAACTAAGCACTTCTTCTTCTTGAAGAAGGTGATTCAAAGTGTTTCATTTATCCCAGTCTAAATGTAAAGTCTTTCCAGGGCTTCTATATGGCTCAAAGGTCTACCTACAAGTCAAGTATTTTTCAAACATTTGCTGTGTGAACAAACAATTCTTAAAATCCTGGCCCTGTGCCTCAGGATACAGTAATTGTTGAAAGCATGGTAACAAAGAAAAGCCCCAAACCCAGAGGCCATCAGCTCACATCACAGGATGCCTTTATGCCTCCATGGTTTCAGGGACACAGTCCTTCTTTTCCTCCAGATGGACTTCTCTGAATGATCCAGCACTTTAGAATAAATAGGTGAGGGAAAGATGGGCATGAAGATCTAAATTTTGGGGATCAGTGGAAGGAAGAATTAAAAACTTAGATTTTTCATTCTTTACAATAACACGTAATCTTCTAAAAAGATGGCTAGAACCAGTCCTGAGACCTTGGACCCAAGAGATCATCAAGCTGCATTAATTTCAAGATAAACCTTATTTTGATTATAAATACCTTATTATCAATTATTTAAACTTACCCCATCTGCACAGTATATCTTCCTTAATATTTTCATTTTCAATTACTAATCTGATGTTTAGTTAAGTTGCACCTGTTCAAAATAGTGCATCCACATTATGTTACCTTTGGATTCCAGCACATGCCTATGCTGGGCACATCACTCTGACCCAAGCAAGGTCTCTAGTTATGCTCATGTCTCCTCTCTAAAAATCTTTCCATTATCAGGAATAGATGAGGATATTGCTTTTCTTTTCTTCCTGATGGCTTTTATTCATGTCTTTCTTTTAATTTTTCTGTAGAAGTTTACCCTTATATTGTCAGATTCCAATAGAGACCATAATTATCATTCTGTAAGTTTAAAAATGTACAACACTGCTTATCTAAGTTGTGCTTCTTAAAAATCATTGTAAATTTAATACATACAAGGAAGTTAAGAGAGGAACCTCATTCATGTAGAAAATATTGAACATGTACTAAGTATATAACCTCTTCTAGTTACCAGGCACATATGGAATATATAAGAACAACATGGCTTTACTTTAAATCTCTTAAAATGTAATCTAGTAAGCAAATATAGAGTGGTAAACAACTAATTAATTGTAATTATGAATAAATGCTATAAAATAAAGTAGGCAGGATCTTCCTTAAAAAGGAAATCTGAGATATAGAATTTCACTTGTTGAACCTCTGCTATAATTCTGGTGAGTTGAATACATTTAGGTATCAATTGCTATTGTCAATATATATGAAGACAAAAATGCTTTTTTTTTTATTTTACTAAAATAAAAAAACAAATAAATAAAACACAAACAATAATGAAAATTATGTTGAATGTAAAAGTGCTTAGTCCACTTGAGCTGCTGCAATATATTTCTATCAACTATGGCTTATCAATAATAGATAAGTCTTTCCCTTCATTCTGTAGGAGTCAGAAGGTGAAGACCATGATTTTGGCAGATTATCCAAGCATGGTGGCATATATCTGTAATCTAAGTTACTTGGAATGTTGAGGCAGGAGGATTTCAAGTTTGAGGCAAGTCTCAGTAATTTAGCGAGGTCCTAAGCAATTTAGCAAAACCTCCCTCAAAATAAAACACAGAAAGTGCCGGGGATTTAGCTTAGCTGTAAAGCACCCCTGGGTTCAATCACTAGCACAAAGAAAAAAAAAATTTAAGGTCTTGTCCTGTCCTGTATCACAGATGGCTGCTTCCTGCTATATCCTCAGTTGGTAGACAGGGTTTATATTTTTATTTTTGTTTTTGTTTTTGTTCTTTTTTTTGCTCAACGAAGTCATACATATAGGAGGGAATCGTTAGCAAATAATCATGATAACATGCATAATGACAGAGCAAGTCAAGGCTTATGCCAGTTCATAATTCCCCTCCATTGAGTTACCCCCAATTCCATGTTTCCCCTACATTACCCCCATGTTAGTTGGGCTTCTCATGGAAGTCAAAGGTTCCTGCTGGGTTGATAATCACCCTAATCCCTCCTTCCAGCTGTCTTGACATCTCTCTTATTCCCACTCCCCCTCTCCGATCCCTTCCTTCATCCCCCAGTGTCATAGGCAAGGTTACCCCGTTCATGTAAAAATTCATGCATTTTGAGGTTATTATTAGCTTAGCCAACTTTCAGTCTGTTTCCAATTGTATTCTAGTTTCCACACATAAGAGAAAACATTTGGCCCTTGAGCATATTTTTTTTCCATCTCCATCCATTTGGCTCCAAATGCCATGATATTGTTCTCTTTAATAGCAGAGTAGAACTCCGTTGTATATATGTACCACAGTTTTTGAATCCACTCATCCAGTGAGGGGCATCTGGACAGGTTTCATAGTTTAGCTATAGTAAACTGAGCTGCTATAAATATTGATGAAGCTGTATCTCTGTAATATGCCAATTCTAGCTTTTTTGGTAAAATATCCAGGAGTGGGATAGCTGGGTCATAAGGTGGTTCAGCTCTAGTTTTTTGAGGAGTCTCCACACTGCTTTCCAGAGTGACTGTACAATCTTGCAGTCCCATAAATAGTGTGATAGTCTTCCTGTCTACCCACAACCCCTCCAGCATCTGTCATTATTCCTATTCTTCATTTTTGCCACTCTAACAGTAGTGAGGTGGAATCTCAGTGAAGTCTTGATTTGCATTTCTCTGATTGCTAGTGATGTCAAGCATTTATATATATAGGCTTTTTGGACTTCCTCATTTGAGAAATTTCTATTTAGCTCCCTAGCCCTTTTATTGATTGGATTATTTGTGGTTTTGGTGTTCAGTTTTTTGAGTTCTTTGTATATTCTGGTGTTAGAATATGTACCTCTGTCCAAGGTATAGCAAGGGAAGATTGTCTCCCATTCTGCAGGTACTCTCTTGACACTCTTGACTAATTCTTTGGCTGTGCAGAAGCTTTTTAGTTTAATGGCATCCCATTCATTTATTCTTGACTTTAATTCTTCTGCTATGGGAGTCTTGTTAAAGAAAGTGGTGCTAACATCTATTTCATGAAGTGTTGATCCTATTTTTTCTTCAAGCCATTGTGTAGTTTCTGGTTTGATTTCCATATCCTGGAACCATTTTGATTTGATTCTTTGTGCAGAGTGAAAGGTAAGGATCCAATTTCAGTTGTTGCATATGGCTATCCAGTTTGTCCAGTGCCATTTGTTGAACAGGGTGCCTCTTTTCTGCACTATGCTTTTGTCCCCTTTATCAAATATTAGATGGTTAAAGATTTGGGGGTTCAAATCAGTATCTTCTATTCTGTTCCATTGGTCTTCAATTCTGTTTTGATACAAAAACCATAGTGGTTTTGTTACTATAGCCCTATAGTATAATTTCAAGTCAGGAACCATGACACCACCTGCTTCCTCTTTCTTACTTAGTAATGTTTTGGCTCTTCTGGGTCTTCTGTTATTCCATGTGAATTTGAGAATTGCTTTTTCAATATCCGTGAAGAAGGTCATTAGTATCTTGATGAGGATTGCATTAAATCTACATAGGGCTTTTGGTAGAATGGACATTTTGTCTAATCAAGAACATGGAATATTTTTCCATCTACTCAAGCCTTCTGCAATTTCTTTTTCTAATGTTCAATAGTTTTCACTGTAGAGGTACTTTATATCCTTTGTTAGATTGATGCCCATGTATTTTATTCTTTTTGAGGAAATTGTGAATGGAACAGACTTCCTGATTCTTCTTCACTGGAATTGTTGATGGAGTATAGGAAAGCTAATGATTTATGAGTGCTGATTTATAATCAGCCACTTTGCTGAAATCATTTATAAGCTCTAGGGGTCTTCTAAATGTAGAATCACGTATTCAGCATATAGAGACATCTTGAATTCCTCTTTTCCTATACAGATGCCTTTAATTTCCTTCTCTTATGTAATAGCTCTGGCTAGGGTTTCAAGGACTACATTGCATAAGAGTGGTAAAAGTGGACATCTTTGTCTTGTTCATGTATTCAGTGGAAATGCTTTCACTCTTTCTCCATTAAACATAATGTTGGCTATCGGTCTGTCATAAATGGCTCTTACAAAATTAAAGTATCTTCCTTTGATCCCTATCTTCTCCAGAGTTTTGAATATAAATGGGTGCTGAATTTTATCAAAGGCTTTTTCTGCATCAATTGAGAATATTATATGATTTTTATTTTTTAATTCTGTTTAAGTGCTGAATTACATTTATTGATTTGTGTATGATGAACCAGCCCTGTTTACCTGAAATGAAGCCCATTGATCATGATGTATTATCTTTTTGTTGTATTTTTGGATCTGGATAGCTAGAATTTTAATAAGGATTGTAGTATCTATGTTCATCAGGGAAATTGGTCTGTAGTTTTCTTTTCTTCATGTGTCTTTGTTGGTTTTTGGTATCAGGGTTATATTTGTTTCATAAAAAGTGTTGGAGACTTCCAATTCTTTCGATTTCACAGAAATTGTAGAGGATTAATGTTAATTCTTTGGAAAAGGTCTGGTAGAATTCTGCCATGAATCCATCAGGTCCTGGTCTTTTCTTTTTTGGAAGGCTTTTGGTTGCTGTTTCAATTTTGCTATATGAGATTGGTTGGTTTAGAATTTCTGCATCCTCTGGTGTTAATTTGGGAATGTCTTAAGTGGCAAGATATTTGTCTATTTCTTCAAGATTATCAAACTTAGCAGAGTGTAATTTTTAAAAATAATTTCTGATAATCTTCTGAATTTTGGTTGAGTCAGTGGTGATATCTCTGTTTTTGTCTTTGATTTTGTTTATTTGCTTCACTACATTCTTCCTTTTGGTGCATTTGGAAAGGAATCTGTTGATCTTATTTATTTCTTTAAAGAACCAACTCTTTGTTTTGTTGATAATTTATATATATTTTTGTTCTCAATTTCAGCTCTGATCTTAGTTATTTCCTGTCTTCTCTTAAGTTTGGGACTGGATTGTTCTTCTTTTTGTAGGGATTTGAGTTGAAGCATAAGTTTAATTATTTGGAATCTTTTCTGATTTTTTATGAAGGTACTCAGTGCTATAAATTTACATCTTAAGAATGTTTTCATACTATCCCAGAGATTTTGATATGCTGTTTCATCATTCCCATTCATTTCCAAGAATTTCTTGATTTATGTTCTCATTACTTCTTTTATCCATTATTCGTTTAAGAGGGTTTTATTCAATTTCCAAATATTTGGGTAGTTTCTGTTGTTTTTCTTGCTGTTTATTGCTAAGATCATAGCATTGTGGTCTCACATGATTCATGGGACTATATAAACTTTTTGTATATTTGTTAAAGTTAGCTTTGTGGACTAGAATGTGTTCTATTTTGGAGAAGGATATGTGAACTGCTGAGAAGAAGGAAAATTCAGTTAATTTTGGATGGAGTATTCTATAAATGTCTGTTAAGTCCAGTTGATTTATACAATTGTTTAGATTAGTGATATCTTTGTTGATTTTTTTGGATGATCTGTCTATTGTTGATAATGATGTATTAAAGTTCCCCAGTATTATTGTGTTGAGAGGGAGGAGGGGTTTAATGTCCTTGAGTAGGTTTTCCACATATTTGGGAGGGTTGTAATTTGGGGGCATCAGTGTTAACTATCATGATGTCTTCTTGATGAATTATTCCTTTTACTATGATATAGAAACCTTCTTTGTCCTTTCTGACTAGTTTTTGTTCAAAATTAACTTTATTGGACATAAGGATCACAACACTAGCTTACTTACTCAGGTCACAAGCCTGGTAGATATTTTGCCTACCTTTCTCTTTCAGTCTGTGTCTATTTTTGATTGTGAGATGTGTCACCTGAAGGCAGAATATTGTTGGATTTTTTTTTTTTTGGTCCAGTAAGCCAATCTGTGTCTTTTAATTGTGGCTTGATTCCATTCATGTTCAGAGTTAGAATAGATATGGGAATCTGGGTTCCTGACATTTTGACTATTGCTATGTTTTGTACCACCTTAGATATCTTTTAGTGTATTTTGTAATTATTGACTATCTCTTTAAGGGTTTCAGAAGTTGTTTGAGTGTTCCTCTGAATGAAGTACATTCTTGAGAATTTTCTGTAGTGGAGGCTTTGCGTTCATGTAACATGCTAGGTTGAATTTATCATTGAAGTATTTAATTTCCCTGTAAAATTTAAAGCTGAGTTTTGCAGAGTATAGTATCTTTGGTTGAATTTTTTTTTCTTTCAAACTTTGAAAAAATATCGTTCCATGCTCTCCTGGCTTTATTGACTGATGTGAGAAATCCATAGTTATCCTAATTGGTCTGCCTCTGAATGTTATTTGGTGTTTTTCCCTTGCTGCTTTTAGGGTTCTTTCCTTGATTTCTCTCTTATTCATTTTATAAATGATGTGTCTTGGTGAATTTCTCATTTGATTAGGACTGTTTGGTACTCTATAGGCTTCTTGAATTTGATTTTCTGGATCAATTTTGATATAGGGAACATTCTTCTTGGCAATTTCCCTTAGAATGTTCTTAATGCTCCTTGTTTGCTGTTCAGTGTTTTCTTCAATTTCAATTATTCTCATGTTATTTCTTCTCATCTTTTCAAATACTACCTGGAAGCTCTGATCATGCACACTACATTTTTTTTCTTGTCTGTCCTCTTTGAATTCCACGTTGCTCAACATGTCTTCATTATCTGATGTTCATTATTTGAGAGCTGAGGTTCCATTTTCTACATTTACTCTGGTATTAGCATCTTCCAATGAGCCTTTGATTTGGTTGAGAGTATACTTCAATTCTAAGAGCTCTGCTACATCTCTTTTCAGAATATCTAGATATATATATCATCTGCTGAAATTCCTCTCTCATCTCTTCCCTTAAATCTTCTTTTAATTCTTTGATTGAATTACTAATAGTTGTTGATACATTTTTATGGACACCTTGGATGAGGAGCTGCGGGGTTGAGGTGGATGAATGTTTCCCTTTTACCTTATTTTCAGTTACAGGGAATGTGGCTTGAGGTCTGACATTGAATACTTCTCATGGGGACTTTGTTGATGGTATCAGAGCTTTATATCGCTTTGCTTAGTTGGGTGGGGGTATAATTTGGGTAGCACAGTTCAATGGTTGGCACCCCAATATGTGAAATATTGTGGACCTTTAGGTTTTTCAACATCTCAGGGGATGGGGGTTTAAGTCAATAGGTGCAGCCAATGCATACATCAGACAACGTCAACTGTAGCTGTTACAGTGTTGATTAGCACTATAGGAGCAATGGGATTATCAGTCTTCTTCCTTGATAGCTTTTACACTATACTTGATTAGCTAACAAACACCCATTTTCAAGTATGATGTTCACTTCCATTTACCAGGACCTCTGTAGGTGAGGGAGGAAAAAAGTCTAGAGAGCAAAGAGAATGAGGAAGGAACGTAGTGTGGAACATGTGAATTAGGATATAGAGCTACAAGAGATGATGTAGGCTATTCTGTTAGAAATAAGGAAAGATAAAAATGAGTGATTGTGTGGTAATAACTTTGAGGGAGGATGAGCGATATCAGAATACAGTTAAGAACTGACAGAGTAAAGGGAAGAAGGAGGCAGTGAAAACTGGGAGTCTTTTTAGCCCAAAGAGACCAAGGACTAGTTTGCAGACCACCACAAGTTGAACCCTAGCAATATGGCACAACAGTCAAATACAACAAATCACAGTGATAGTAAAAATCTATCAATCACACATGCAAACAAACAAACAAACAAAAAATACAAACATTAAGGAACACCACTTCCAAGAACAACAACAGAATTAAAAAAAGGAGTTGGGAAGGTTCTGAATTATTCCCACTGAGGTCAAAATGTACCCTGGGTGTATGTATTCATAGTTGACTTCTAAATGGAGTCACTTCCCATTTGAGTTTGTTGGCGGGGATGAATTTTGGTGATCTCAGCTGACAGTGAGATTCCCAGGAGGCGTCCCAGTAATTTTTTCCTGTAAAGGGGTTGCAAATATTCACCTTCCCTGCTTCCTATAAGAGCAGACTTCAGGGCCACCCTTGTTGCACTTTTGGGCAGTTTAATGTCTGCCTGCCCAAACTCTTGTCCCACTTCAGCCAGGGATCCAGGAGTTGCTGGGAGCCTTGTTGATCCTGGTGCAGCTCTAAAGGACTCTTGCTATTCCAAAGAGAGTGGCTGGCCTGAACTGAGTACACCCAGGACCATATCTCCCTACTCTTGGGTGTCTTGAGGTTCCCCACTTGCCCCAGGAGATGATGTGTGTGGCAGTCTCAAGCCTAGCAAGGGGAGGCAGGCATGAAGTCTTGGTCAGTGTGTGTGTAGGTCTCAAATGCAATCATTAGAGGGCACGGAAGCCTAGTCCCACTTGGAGCACCCAGGACCTATGGGATCACTTCTTTTTACAAAATTCAGGGTCTAAAAGTAAAGGAAAGCTCTGGATCCAGGCTGCCCCTTCAATTCATAGGTCCCTGAGACTGATGCTAGCATCTGCCCTGCCTGAGAGTTTTGGGCAGTATCTATTGGATCTGAAGACCTTACACCCCCAGGGTGTTCAGGTCCTATTGAGCAGAATCCTGGTCACTAACTCCACCTACAGATCAGGTATGCAGTGGGAGTGGGCAGGAAGCCTCTAAACAGGAGTTGTGGGACCAGTAGGGAAGGTCCGCCAAGCACACACAGCCCCCAGGGCAGACAGTTAAAGCACTGGGTACCTGGAGCCCCTTCTCCAGACTGCACTTCCTATTCTGCACTGTATCTGGTGTTTTTAGGTTCACTGTTCATGAAGTGGTGTCCTGGACCACCCTCCATGAGGTTTCAAAATGGTGGTGTCACCCCACTTTTTCGTGTGATCAGATTCACAGGACTCCTCTAATTTGCGTGTACTAAAGCAGTCCCTGGTTTCCCACTGTTGCAACAGCCCCAGGGCACTGAAGTCCTGTGCCCAGGCTTTGCTGAGCACTCACCGTTGTGTCTGAGATTATTTAAGTATGCACAGCTTCCTCCCCTCAGGGCAGATTCCCAGCCCATTGCAAGCTGGTTGGTGCTGGAAAATTATCAGTTGGGACTTCTGTACTTTCAGCTTGTACATGGCTTTGTGTCATTAACTTCCTTCCCATCCTCATGGTCAAATCTTCCCCAAACAAACATGATTTCAATCCAAGCATAAACTCCTAGCCATGGGTGCCCCTCACTGGTCTCATTCTGTCACCTCCATTTTCTTTTGACCTGAAGGCAGCCTCATTCCCCCAAGCATCTCCTAGGTCTGAAGCCTGGGACTGGGGCCTTCTCTGGGCCAGCTCTGTCCTCCAGGAACCTGCAATCCTTGGGTGGAGAGGGTCCCCACTTCCTCTCCTGTCTTCCCCACTCCAGCAGTTCCCCGCCCTTCCTATTCACTGGTTACAGCAGCCAGCTGGTCCCTTTGCACAGCAGCTAGGTCCACAAAGGCTTTCACAGCTTCCAACCCAGCAGGAATGAGAATGCAGGTGCCTGCAGATAGGGATGAGTCTTTAGACACACTTTCTCTCAGAATCTCTTATTATAAGGGCACCAATCTTACTTCTGAGGGCAGGGTCACCTTCATGACATAACCACCTTCCAAAGGCCTTAGCTCTTAACTCCATTGCATTGATGATTGAGTTTTCCTAATAACATGGGGGACATATAAACATTCAGCCCATAACAAGCTCCAAAAGGAAAGAACTTATCTCAAAACTCAGAACTAACTTTAGTAGAACCAACACAACCCACAGGCTTTAGACCCAGGCATTATTCCTTTGCTTGTTTTTCTGAGAGTCACAGTGAAAATTTTAGACCATCATCCAAAGTGGCAATCATGGTCACATTGAAATAGCTCTGTAGGACTTGAAAAGGGCCTTTAACAAGAATTGAACATTGTGAATAATTAGGAATAGGATTTCTGTCAACCACTGCAAGGTTTTTCTTCACCTGTCTGATGATTTGACTTCCTGAAATGCTGCAAAGCATGACCTGGTTTTAATGTTGCTAGGTAGAAGCAGCAATGGCTCCTGTACACATTAAATACACAAATGATAAACCTTAGGGGTCAGAATTTTTCTGGGGAAACTAAATATCATTAATTCTGGAATCCTAAATTGAATATATCATCACATTCCTTTTTGTACCTAGAGAATTTTGAGTTGTTATTTTCTGCTGTGGGTTTGAATATGAAGTGTCCCCCCAAAGTTCCTGTGTTTATGCAAGAAAGTTTGGGGATAAAATGGTAAGATTGTGAGAGCTGGAACTTAATCAAGACATCCTGCTTTGAATGGACTGGGTGGTAACTACACACTCTCTCTCTCTCTCTCTCTCTCTCCCCCTCCCTCCTTCCTGGCCACCATGAGTTGAGTTCCACCATGATGTGCTAACAAATCTGGACCCAGAGCAGTGAAATAAGCCCACCATGGATTAAAACTCAGAATTGTCAGCCAAAATACAATATTCTTCATCTAAGTTTTTCTCATCAGTCATTTTGATCACAGTGACACCAACCTAACACCCCTTCTAAAGTCAACTCATTACTGATTCATGAGTTCCCAAATCTTGTCCCAAAACCTGTATGAAGTGAGGCACCCCAGGTTTTAAACTCTCAGTATTATGTCTCAATCAACCAGTATTAAAATTAAAATGTTGATATGATCATGATCACCTAGCTGAGATTTTTTTTTTTGGTCAGGTTTCTCCAAATGAAGCTATCCTTTTCCCCTCCCTCCCTCTCTGTGAGTTTGGGGAGGAGGTCACTCTGTGCAGTCTATAGCTAAGGAGTAGGGAACTATGTTGCTGTTCTCTAGAGATAAGTGTTTCATTGATTTGGAGTTTTTCTGCATGGAAAATTTTTTCTATACTCCCCATTTATTACTTTATTCAATCACTTCTTTATAGTAGTGTAGACTTGTGGATGTCTATTTTATACCTTAGTAATATTCCAATATAATTTATATATTTTGATGCTTGAATTGTTCCATGTCTGGTCATTGGGAGTCTTATCAGTTGCCTTATTTTTTTCCTTTACTGTACCCCCAAGACTGTGTGTGTTTGTGTTTGCATCACCCCTGAGTTTCTTCTCCTGGTCTGTCCATTTATGTGCCTACACTATTGCCAGCTGTCTTGAGTTATGCAGCTTTTCCATAACCCCTGCATTGTGGTAGCATCCATTACCTTTTAATGTGCCCTTTCAGTTTTGTGTTAACTTTTCTGGAAATTTTGCCATCCAATATAAACTTGAGACTCATTTCAGTGATGTCTACAGCATGCTTTATAGAAATTTTCATTGAAATTGTGCTAAATCTGAGGATATATTTGGTAAAAATATTTCAATTTATCAAATCTATAAATGCAGAATGTCCACTTATTTAAACATTCTTTGATTCCTTTCATCAGAGTTCTAAATATAAATTATATAAATTTTTTGTTAGATTTAAACCCAAGATTTCATTTTTGGAATCTGAATGTAAATATTACTAAAATAATATTTCCAATTTCCAATGCCGATCATGCATTACTGATGTACAGAAAAGTAATTGATATTTTCATATTAACCTTGTGTCTCATGACCTTAATAAACTCCATTAGTAGTTCCAGGAAACATAACTTTAAAATTTTTTTTAAAGATGGAGAGGAAAGAAAGAATCAATTTTATTTATTTTTCATCTTTGTTTTGTTTTGTTTTGTTTTTCTGACACTTAGTTGTATATGTGAAGCTGGGATTTGAACCTGGGTCCTCTCACTTGGCAGGTAAACACTCCAACCTCTGAGCCACCACTACAGCCCCCAGGAATTATTTTTTAAAAGTAGACATTCATTTAATTTGTGAGTGAAAATATTCTTATTTCTTCCTTCTCAATCTGAATACTTTTTATGTGTTTTCTTATCTCAGAAAGTGGAAGCTTCTTTTAGAGTTTCCACTATGCTACTGAGTGTGAGTAGTGAGAAGGGACAGCCTTGGATTTGCTCCCAATCTAATATAGGCTGTATTTTATTTCCCTCCACTAATTATGATGTTAGCAGTAGACTTTTTATATGTTCTTTATCAAGTTGAAAATATTTCCCTCCATTCTTAGTTTGCAGAGTTTCTCCTCAGACTTTGAATTACGTTAAGCATATTTCTGCATCAATTTGTATGATCATACCTTTCCCAATAGCATGCTGATGTGCTAGTTTTTTTTATTGTTAAACCATGGAAAAAAACTGTATTTGGCCATGCTTTATACCTTGCTTCAGACATTATTAAATTTAGTTATATTTCGTTGAGTATTTTTGTACTGATGTTCATTACAGGTATTGGTCTGAACTTTTCCTTTCTTCTTATGGTTTAGATATGAGGTGGAGAAGATGTCTCCCAAAAGCTCATGTGTGAGACAACATAAAATATTCAGAGGTGAAATGATTAGATCATAAGAGTTGTGACCTAATCAGTGGATTCATAGAGATGATAGGTTAATAATTTGGAAGGACTTCTATATTGATAGGGTGATAAACGTAGGCAGGCAGGTAAGACTGAAAGAAGCAGGTCACTGGAGGGAGTGCCTTTATAGGGCTTACATTTTGTCCCCATGGAGCTCTCGCTTTCTTTCTCACTATCTTGAAACTAGCAGCATTTCTCTACCACAGCCTTCCACTACGATGTTCTCCCTTAATGGAATCTGTCAACACCATCTGAACCTCTGAAACTGTGAGCCCAAAATTCAACTTTTCTTCATCTAAGTTGTTCTTTTTTGGCATTTTGGTCACAGCAATGAAAAGCTGAGTAACACACTTGTCTGATTTTGGGATTACAGTAATTCTAATCTCATGCAACAAGTTAGAAAGTGCTCCTTCTGCTTCTGTTGTTCTAGGAGCAATAGAGAATGGTATCATTTTTTCCTTAAATGTTCGGATAGATCCAGAAGTGGCATGATTCAGGTCTGGTATTCTCTGTTTTGGA
The DNA here is from genome assembly GCA_004027875.1 of Aplodontia rufa. Classification (NCBI taxonomy): domain Eukaryota; kingdom Metazoa; phylum Chordata; class Mammalia; order Rodentia; family Aplodontiidae; genus Aplodontia; species Aplodontia rufa. The sequence continues at coordinate 27,694 of PVKS010017385.1, forward strand.
AGGTTATTAGTGAACATTTCAACTTTCTTAGTAGATACAGACCTAGTCTTGTTATCTAGTTCTTCTTTTGTGACTTTTAATAGTTCATAAATTACAAAAATAAATTAATTTTATTTGTTTCAAATATATGAGCATAAAATACCTTCATTATTCTTTTAATGTCTGTGAGATCAGTGGTGATAACACCTCTTTTATTTTAATATCATTAATTTAAATCTCTTTCTCTTTCTTGGTTAAATTGGCTATAGGTTTATAAATTCATTGTCATTTTCAAATAACCAGTTTTTAGTTTTGTTGACATTTACTTTTGGTTCCAATTTCATCAATTTCTACCCTAATTTTAATTCCTTCCTTCTACTTTTTAGAGATTTTTAATTGTTCTTCTTTCCCTAGTTTCCTAAAATGGTAGCTTAGATTATTGATTTTGAATCTTTCTTTCATGAATTTAATGCTAGAAATTTCCCTCCTAAATACTACTTTTATTGTAGTATTGTTTGATAAATTCTACTTTCATTTTCATTTAATCCAAACTATTTTGAAATTGTCTTGACACTTTTTTGGTTTATAGTTTATTTAGTATGGTTTATTAATCTCCATATGTTTTATTATTTTCTTTCCAAGTAGAATTACTAATTTCATTTCACAATAGTCTAATCAATTTTGTATGATTTCTATTTCTAAATTGATTAAGATGTGCTTGTAGTCTACCATGTAGTCCATGTTGGTAAATAATTGTGTGGGATCTTCATAAGAATGTGTATTCTGTTATTGTTAGATGAAGCGTAAATTTCAATTTGATCTAATTGATTGATGATTTGTTCACAACTGTGTTCTTACTGATTTTCTGCCTGCTGGAACTGTAGTTTACCAATAGAGAAATGGTGACGTCTTTGCAGTATTGTTTCTGTGTTTGTTTTTTCTTTTTTTGCAGTTTTATCAATTTTGCCCCATGTAGTTTGATCTTCTGCTGTTAAATGTTTTAATGATGATGATATCTTTTCAGAGAATTTATCACTTCATTATTTTGTAAGGCCCCTCTTTATCTTTATTATTTTTTCTGCTTTGAAATTGTGCTTACCTGAAATTATTATTGTTTTTCCCTCCAGCTTTTGATTAGCGTCAATATAGTACAGCTTCACTGCTTAAATTTTAAGCACAGTTTTGAGACAAAAAAATTCAATGATTTTAATCTATGCATAGACAAATGCAAGTGTTATCACCTGTGATTTTTAATATTTCAAAATCTTCAGAAGAAACTTCACATTATTATCCTACCCACTAATCACCTCCAAGCCCTGCACAACCACTAATGCATTTTCTACAACTATAAGTTTATCTATTTTGGACAATTTATATAAGTTGAATCATATAATATAAGATTTTCTTAATCACTGTATTATTTTATTTAACATAATGTTTAAGGATCATTGTATTGTTTATAAGCATTCCTTTTTAGGAACACATTATAGAGATATAGCACATACTATTTATCCATCCATCATTTGATGGACATTTGGGTTCTTTCCAACTTTTGGCAGTTATGAAAATGCTGCTATACTTTTTGTATACAAATCAAATGTGGGTCATGGTTTTTTGTTTGTTTGTTTGTTTGTTTGGATAAATAACTGAGTAACATTGCTACATTGTTGGATTATATGATGGCTCTGTATCAAATTGTTTCAGGAACCTACAGACCCTCTACCAACATAATTACACCATTTTACAATTTTCACAGCAATAAATGAGGATTCCAACTTTTCTACCTTAACACCACACACTACTGCTTGTTATTATTTGACATTTTTATTCTACCCATCTTAGTGGGTTTCAACTGTGGTTTTGACGGATTTGTATTTTGTGGTGGTTAATGAGTTTGAGAAACTTTTCATGTGTTTGTTGGCCATTGACACTTCTTTGAAGAAATGCCTATTTGGAACTTTGTCATTTTAAAACTTCAGTCACTTATTTTATTATTATTAAGTTGTATGATTTCTTTGTATATTTTAATATAGAAGGTACAGGTTACTTGTTCCATGTATTTTGCATGATTTTCTATCACTCTATAGTTTTTACTTTTCTGTTTCTTAATAGTGTACTTTGGAAAAAAAATTATAATTTTGACTAAGTCTAATATTTTTTCTTTTATTTGTGATTTTGTGTCATATTAAAACACATTCTTTTCAACAATGAGAAACAATGAAATTGTGGCCTTTGAAGGTAAATGGATGGTGTGGTGATAGAAGAAATCGTGATGAGCAAAGTTAGACAAACCCAGAGAGTCAAGAGTCAAATATTTTCATTCATTTGTGAAGGCTGGAGCTAAACCCAGGCCTGTGTGAAAGGTAGTTAACCTCATGTATTAGACACAGCAAAGGTGTAGCAATACATAATCTAGGGGCAATCATAGATATGTAGTGGGAAAAGGAGTAAGGGGGCAGTTGGGGGAGGGGAAAGGGAGGGAGAATAGGAAGGGATCTAGGGGATAATTCTGGTTTAAGAATATATGTATATCATATTGAAACTTTATGTGGATTTATGATTATACAATAACTCAATTTATTAAAAAATTAAAAAGCAATTAAATGAATGTAGACAGAAAAAATATAAGAATTCTGAAAAAAATAAAATTACAGAAGAATTTCACAGACAACATAAGCTTGGGTCTTGCTACTTTATTGCTTTGATGATCACTGTCATTTAATTGGCATATTTAGACCATTCATACTTCAGTGATTTTGACATATTCAGTTTAATCACTACCATGTTTGTAACTGTTTTTTCCCTACTGCACTTGTTTGATTCTTTTTTGTCCTCTTTTTCTACCTCTTCTGACTTTAATTGCAAATTTTGACTCAATTTTGTCTCCCTTTTTAACATCTGTTCTAAAAATTGTTTTCAGTAATTGTCCTAGAGTTTGCAATGCACATTATAGCTAATACAAATCACCTTTCAAATAATACTGTACTGCTTCATGGACAGTACAGATACCTCATAAGGTAACAATCCTTCACTCCTATCCCCAATAACATAGCTGTTATGAATTTAATATATCTATACAAAAACACCAACAAACACATTATCATTATGTTTTGAACAAAGATTTATCTATTGATCAAGAGAATTCATTTTATGTTACCTTTATTTATTCTATTTTTTTCAATAAGAACACTTAACCTGAAATATATGCTCAAAAACAATTTTCAAATGTAAAAATTAGCATTATTAATTATAGGCACAATGCTGTACAATGGATGTCTAGAATTTTTCCACCTTGTGTGACTGAAACTTTATGTCTATTAAATGTCAACTCCTCATTTTTTTCCTCCTTCCCACCCCTGGCAAACACCATTCTACTCTTTTCTTAGATTAATTAAACTATTTTAGATATCTTATGCAAACAGAATCGTGGATTATTCATTTTCTGTGACTAGTTTACTTCACTTAGCATGATGATCTCCAAGTTCATATGTGTTGTTACATATGATAGATAAGGTTTGCTTCTTTTTAAAAGCTGATGAATATTCAATTGTATACATGTATATCACATTTTTTTAAGCATTGGTACAACTCTGGACATGACAGTTACTTCCTTGTCTTGGTTAAATTGAGAATAATGCCAAAATGAAAATGGGAGTGTTTATATCTCTTCAAGTTTTTGATTTCTTTTTTTTTTGTAAATGTACTCAGAGGGAGGGTTGTAAGATTGTATAGTAGTTCTGTAATTAATTCTTGAGAACCATTATACTGTTTTCCATAGTAGCTACACTATTTTGTTTTCCATCAACAGTGTACAATGGTTTCAACTTCATATCCTCACCAATATCTGTTTTATGTATAATTGTTATATATAGTTTTATAGCATATATACAATTTTTACATATATTACTTATACACATATAGTTATTAATAATATCTGTCCTAAAATAGTGACAGGATATCTCACTGGAGTTTTGATTTGTATATCTTTGATCACTTGTGATGTAGAACTTCTTCTCATATGCTTTTTGGTATTTGCCTGTTTTCTTTGGACAAATATCTTTTCAAATCTTTGGCCCAATTTTTAAGTAGATTATTTTTGCTTTTGGCTGCTGAGTTGTAAGAGCTTGATAAGTATTTTGGAAGCACAAATAAATGGAAAGGCATGCAATGTATTTGCGTTCAAAAATTTAATATTCATAAGATGTTCATAAAACATAACCTGGAGATTCAGTATAATAACTATGAAATGCCCAATTGCATATTTAATGGAAAAGAAGAAAAATCCTAAAATTCTGTGGAACTGAAACAATAGTGATGAGTGAAAGCAATCCTAAGAAAATACAAAATTGGAAGCTTTATACTTCCTAATGTCAAACTATATAGTTAAAATATATAATGAATAAAAAATTAATTTCTTACTGGATAATTTATATTTTGTCCCTTTCTATAGGTTTCCTTTCCACTCTTCTGTTTCCTTTGCTGCATGTAATTCTTGAATCTGATGTAGTCTGTCTTGTCTATTTTTGTTTTTATTGCTTGTGCTTTTGGTTTCATATCCACAAACTCATTGCCTAGACCAGTGTCATGGTGATTTTCCTCTATGTTTTCTTCTAGGAGTTTTAGGGATTTTATTCTCATATTTAATTTTATTCCATATTAGTTTATTTTGTATAAGATGAGAGTCCAATTCATTCTTTTGCATTTTGTTATCCACTTTGACCAACATTGTTTAAGGGGCTATCCTTTTCCTAATGTGTGTTTGTATCACCCTTATTACTAATAAAGTGTCCATGTGTCCATGGGGTTATTCGTGATTTCTGTATTCTGATCTGTATTTCTGTATTTGGTTTATATGTTTTTTAATGCCTGTACTACCCTGTTCTGATTTTTTAAATTTAATAATACTTTAACATCAAGAAGTATAAAGCCTCAACTTTGCTCCCCACCCCAGGAGTGCTTTGACTCATCAGCATATGATTCCATATGAATTTTAGGATGTTTTTTACCATTAAATATGCAATTGGGCTTTTGATAGTAATTACACAGAATCTCTAAATTGTTTTGTGTTTCATGAAAATTTTATGAATATCGAATTTTTGAATGCCAGTATTTCTGATGTCTTTCTAGTTATTTCTGCTTTCATATTTTTTCAATATTGTACAGTTGATATAATTTAGTAGTTATCCATTTTAATGTGCAGTTTTTACAGTTATCTACATATATTATCATATCATCTTCAAATAGAGACAATTTTATTTCTGCCTTTTAGTTTAGATTACTTTCTTTTTCTTGACTAATTTCTCTTATTGGGACTTCCAGTACTGTGTTGAAACAAATTGGGGAAGTACACATCCCTATCTTCTTCCAGATTTTAGAATATTTTAGGATTCTTTGCCATTGAGTATCATGTTATATGTGGGCTTGTCATATATGGCCTAATGATGTTCAGGTAAATTCAATCTGTATGTAGGGTTATGATTTGGATGTGAGGTGTCCCCTAAAAGGTCATATGTGAGATAATGTAAGAAGACTCAATGATAAGATGGTTAAGCTATGAGATCCTTAACCCAATTTGTGAGTTGATCCCTAGATAGGGATTATCTGTGCGATAATTGAAGACAGGTACTGTGTGGCTAAAGGATGTGGGTCCCTGGGGATATGCCTTTGGGTTATATATTTTGTATCTGGCAAATGGAGTCTTTCTCTGCTTCCTGATTACCATGTGAGCTGCTTTGCTTCACCCCACTCTCTGTCTTGATGTTCTGCCTCACTTCAAGCCCCAACGAATAGAGCTAAACTTCTATGGTCTGACTTCTGGAACCATGACTCCCCAAATGAACTTCTCCTCCTTTAAAACTGTGTTTGTGGGGTCATTTAGTCTGAGCAGTGGAAAAACTAACTAAAACAATTAGGTTAAGAGTTTTTATCATAAAAAATATATTGAATTTATTTGAATATATTGAATATATTTGAATTTTTAAAATTTTTTTTATCTATTGAGAAGATTTTGTGGTTTCTATCCTTTGCTCTACTAATGTGACTTTTGATACTTCTTTTCAATATGTGGAAGTACTAACCAGAGCAATTAGACAAGAAAAGTAAATAAAAGAATGCAAATCACAAAGATGTAAAATTGTCTCTGTCTGCAGATGACATGATCTTATATGCATAAAATTCTAAGATAAACCCTACATGTTCACAAATTCCCCTCCCTGCAAAAAAAAAAATCAGGAAAACATTATTTACAATAGGTTCACAAAATAAAATGCAGTAATACTTTCTTGTTCACTCTTTTGCTTTGCAAAATCTCAGTTATCTATAGTGAATTGAGGTCCAAGAACATTAAATGGAAACTTTAAGAAAAAAAAAAGCAATTCATAAGTTTTAAACTGTGTGCCATCCAACAGTAGTAGTGACGAAGTTGAGTGTGGTAGAAGTGACAGGCAGCATAAGGAAGACTTGTGCCATCCATCTTGTCTCTCCTGGGAATTGAGTCAACCCTTTGAACAGTAGTTCCATACCATACATGTTTCTAATTTGTTGGCATTTAGTAGCCATTTCAGTTACCAGATCAACTGCATAGCTGCATAGTGCTTGCATTCCAGCAATTTTTATTGTACTCAATAATGGCCCCAAACATAAGATGCTAGCAATTTGAATGCTCCAAAGAGAAGCCACAATGTCCTTCCTTTAAGTAAAAAGTTAAAAGTTCTCTATTAATAAGGAAAGAAAAAAAGTAAGATAAAGTTACTAACCTATGATAAATATCAATCTTTATTCATAAAATTTTAAAGAAGGAAAAAATAATTTATGTTATTTTTGCTGTCTCACCTCAAACTGAAAAGTTATGACCATAGTATATAATAAATGCTTAGTCCTTCATATCACTTAATCTCATCTTACAGGCAATGCATCATCTCACATATCACATGAAGAAGGGAGAGTACAGTACAATAAGATAATTTGAGCAAAAGAGATAGAGTCCATATTCACACAACTCTTATTGAACTGTATTATTATATTCCATCTATTTTATTTTGTTAAACATCTTACTGTGTCTAATGTATAGGTTAAAACTTATCATAGGTATGTATGTATAAGAAAAATGTGGTATATAGTTGGTTACTATCTGTAGTTTCAGACATTACTGGAGATCTGGAAAAAAGAAAGCTGTAATTAGAAATAAATTTAACCAAGGAAATGAAAGTTTTTTTTTCACCAAAACTATAAAGCATTGATGAAAAAAATAAAGTTGATACAGAAAAGGTAAATGTTTCTTTTCTTGGATTGGGGAAACAAATATTGCCAAAAGGTCTATAGTGTATCATTGGATATGTGTAGTCAGTACAATCCCTATCAGAATTCTAAACACATTTTTCATAGAAGTAGAAAACAATCCTAAGAAGCTAATAAGCGATATGATTCTTAAAATCCACAGTAGTATTGAGAATATCAAAGATGGTAGCATCATAGTAACTGACTACAAAACATAACAAAGCTATAGTAATCCAAAGAACATGAAAAATGTAATAGAATAGAGAGTCCAGAAGTAAATCAGGTTATTGATGTCCAATTGATCTTCTATAAGGTACCAAAATACTTGTTTGGAAAAATACAATATTTTCAATAAATGGTGTTGGAAAAACTGGATATTTAGATAAAAAAAGAATGAAATCAGACCCTTATTTCACATTATATACAAAAATCAATGTGCTTAAAGACCTAAACGTAAGACCCAAACTGTAAAACTTATAGATGAAAACATAAGGCAAAGGCTTGCAGACATTAGTCTGGGCAATCAGTTTTAGGATAAGAACCCCAAAGTACAAGCAACAAAATCAAAGTCAAAAGAAATAGGACTGTGTTACATTAAAGAACTTAAACAAAGCAAAGGAAATGAAGAGATGATACAATCTGTGAATAGGGAAAAATATTTGTGAGCCACATATTTAATAAATGATTAATATCCAAAGTATAAGTAGGGCATATAGGTACCCTCCTGTAATCCCAGAATGTCGGGAGGCTGAGGCAGGAGGATCCCAAGTTTGAGGCTAGATCTGACTACTTAGCTAGACCCCTTGAACCTGTCTCAAAATACAAAATAAATAAAGCTGAGAACGTAGCTCAGTGATAGAGTATCTTTGATTTCAATTCTTAGTAGGAAAAAAAATCAAAATATAAAAGAAAATCAAGCCAATGATATATAAACAAATATTCCAAGTGAAAAATGGAACAAAGGATCTGAAAAGATATTTCTCCAAAGTTTGAACACATCAAATGACCAACAGGTATATAAAAGTGCTCAACATAACTAATCATTAGGGAATTGCATATACACCAACAATAAGATACCACCTCACACCTCTTAGAATGGCTTTTCTTCAAAGATGAAAGATTACATTGTTAATAAAGATAATGGTTAGAAAAAGAAATCTTTGCTGATGGGAATGTAACTTACTACAAACATTATGGAAAATGATCTTGAAGATCCTCAAAGAATTTAAAAAAGAACTCTCCTATGATCCAGAAATTCAACTTCTGAGTTTATATCAAAAAGAACTAAAATCCATGTGTCCAAGAGACAGCTCTATTTCCATGTTAGCTTCAGCATTATATTTGTCAGCCAAGATGTGGAAACAACTTAGGAATCCATGGATGAATTAATGGATGAACAAAATGTTTGTGGATTTGTGTGTGTGCGTGTGTGTGTGTGTGTACCATGTGGGACAACATGGATGAACCTAGAGGACATTATGCTTAGTAAATTAATCTAGACACAGAACTGGAAATATTGCAAGTTCTCACGTATACATGAAATCTTAATAAATTGAATTTATAGAGGCAGAATGTAGGATGGTTATGGCTGCAGGAGGGAAAGAGGAAGACATGGAATTAATAAGTACAAAATGTCAGTTAGGGTGATTATGTTCTGGAACTCTATTGTATATATGGTGATGATAGTTAACAACAATGTATACTTGGAAATTGCTGAGAGAGATTTTATATGTTGTTTTTTTCCCACATTTTTTCCTTAGTGCATTATTGTTGTATTATATACAAAAAAATGACCTATCTTAAAGTCCCTTTTATTGGCTCTATTCAAGCTGTTAATGAGCCCTTCAAAAGCTTTCTTATTTCTATTTCAGTATTTTTTAAATTCGTAGCATTTCTTTTAGATACTTGCTCAGTGTTTTTATGTCTCTGCTTACATTACCCATCTGTTTCTTCATGTTGTTTATATTTTTCATGAAATCCCTTTAACATCACAATGACTTAAATGAGCTGCCTGATTATTCCAAATTATGTGTAATATCTGAGAATGGTCGCTTTATCTCCTTGGCTATTTTTTTCTTGTCTTTCAGCATATTCATGACTTTTGGTTGAAAATCAGATGTAACATATCAAATTATAGGAATCCAGACAAACAGGTTTTTAGTTGAGGATTTTACATTAATCTGGCTGAGTTTGGGTACGTCTGATTGTCAGACCTGTAGGTTACAGAGGCTCCAACCTCTATCTACTGTCCTGAGTAGTGTTACCCTTCATTATGGAGAATGCTCTGGCATTATATCAAAATGATTATTTTTTCACCTGCACATCCAGAATGAGGAAGATGTTTCCAGGCTGTTCACTCGAAGAACCTACGGGAGTTCCTACAGGTTCAAATAGTGAAATGGTGACCCTCCAATATGGACCTCAGCAGTTTCTCACTCTTTTTCTAGCAACTAATCTAAGTTACTATTTCTTTTCCTTAACCAATTATTTTTGTCTCTCTCTTTTTTTTTTTTTGTACCGGGAATTTAACCCAGGAGTGCTTTTCCACTGAGCTTCATCCCCAATCCTTTCCACTTTTTTTTATTCAGAAATTTATTTATTGAACAATCAAACAAGCTTCTAATGAAATAATATAATATATATATATATATATATATAAATTCTGAAAATTAGATTTACCTCCAAGAGCCCCCCCAATTACCCACCCTTATCCCCCCACTTCTTCCCAATACATCTCTACAAATGCCTTAGGTTTTATTTTTGTTAAGTTGCTGAAGCTGACTGTCTACAATATCTTTTGTTCATGATACGATAATCTCAGCTATGATTCTCTGTATTCACCTTTTTTCCAGATTTGGGGTTGGTGGTTTTCCTTATAACCTTAGTTCTTCAATGGGCCAAAGAAAAGCTGTTACCTTTTAGCTTACCACTGATTATGCTTATAAAAATATAGTGGTAACATTTGAGTTCATTGCTAGTAGAGCTAAAACTAGACATTCCTGCAGCTCTAAATAGAAAGGAATTTGAAATAAAATTGATATCCAAAATAGAATTTACTGAAGCACTGTGAAAACTTTAAATGTACTATAAACTATCATTACTAACCTGGTAGTAGGTCTGGAACATATATTTAAGTAAAATATGTGTGTACATAATCTAAGAAATAAGAAGCGAAAGAAAACCCCAGTAGTTAGTGATTGAATAATAAAAAAGGGTCCCACTTATTCATCTTAGTAACATTGTTGTCTGGGAGAAATAAAAGAGCATTTTCTAATTCTAAGAATTTTCAAATTATGGCATCAACCATGATCTATAAAACCTTAAAAAATGTTATGGTATAAGGAATATACTTAGCCCAAGGTCTATTATTACACAGTTCAAATGTGGTACCACTCATATCTAAAACAAATCACTCCAAATTATAAATAAAGGCAATAGGTAGAATATATAGTAGGAAATTACAATATGTTAAGCTATATAATAATATATGAAGCTAACACATGCCTGTAAAACACCTGTTTTAAAATATAAGCAGGGAAATAGAATTTACTTAAGAAAAATATTTTTCAAAATCTCACATAGACTAGACACTCAGTGATTTTCCACTAACATTGGTAAGTAACATTAAATCCTTTGAAGTAAAAAGAAAAGTAAGCCTGGTGAGGTGGCTTATAATCTCAGAAACTCAGGAGTCTGAAGGAGGATTGCAGGTTCAAAGCCAGCCTCAGCAACTTAAGCCATAAGCAGCTTGGTGAGACCCTGTTTCAAAATAAAAAATAAAATAAAATAAAAAAGACTGGGGATGTGTCTCAGTGGGTAAGCATTCCTGGGTTCAATCTCAAGTATAACCCCCCCCCCCCAATAAAAAAGGAAAAAAAAGAAAAAGAAAATCATAAAATCTTAAAATCTTATATAAGCATACTACTATGCACACTATGTATTTCTAATTCTCCTAGGAGAATAAAGAAGTATGTATGGGATATATTTTGATGTTCAATAGTTACCCCATCCAAAGTTTCTCTCCTTCACCAAGCTTCAGTCGGATTTTTTTGAGCTGAGCCTCTTTTCACCTAGGTCATCCTGTCTTTGGCCTGCCTAATCCAGTTCTAGCAAGTATCCTGCTGAGTCAGTTTGGCACAAGCTCCTCATTCTTTATATCTGATCAAATTCATAATTTCCTACTTTTGCTATATAAATCCTTAACTTGCCTTAAGCCAGAAACTTGTCAGGTTGATTCAGCAAGAATCTTCCTGCTGGGCACAGTGGCAAAAGTCTGTAATCCTAGTGATTTAGGAGGCCAAGTCAAGAAGATCTCAAGTTCCAGGCTACCTTTGGCAACTTAATGAGACCCTAAGCAACTTAGTGAAATCCTGATTCAATAGGTAAATAGATAAATGATAGAGAAGATAGGAGATGATGATGATAGATAGATAGATAATAGATAGATGAATTGATAGATATAGATAGATAGGTAATAGATGATAGATATAGATAGATGATAGATATAGATAGATAGATAGATAGATAGATATAGATAGATAGATAGATAGATAGATGATAGATAGATAGATAGATAGATGATAGATAGGCTGGAGTTGTAGCTTGGTGGTAAAGCACTTTTGGGTTTAATCCCCAGTATCAAAGGAGAAAAAGAAAATAATTCTCCTACCTTCAATGTTTCCTTCTAGTGATTTTCTGTTATAGTTTAGATATGAGTTGTATTGTTAAGAGATAATATAAGAAAGTTTAGAAGTAAAATAATTGAGTTATGAGAGATTTAACCCAATCCATGAATTGATCTCCTGATAAGGATTAACTGGGTGATAATTGAAAACAGGTAGGTGTGGTTAGAGGAGGTGGGTCCCTGGGGGTGTGCCTTTGGGGTTATATTTTGTCTCTAGTGAGCAAAACCTGCTCTTTACTTCCTGGTGGCACATCTGTAACTGCTATCCTCCACCATACCCTTCCACCATATTGTGCAGCCTCACCTTAGACCCAAAACATTTGATTCAGCCATCTATGGTCCTTGATTTCTAAATCTTGAGTCCCCTCACCCCCCCAAAAAAGTATCTCCTCCTCTACATTGTTTTAGTTGAATCTTTGGGTCATAGCACAAAAAAGCTGACTAAACATTTTCTGTCCATTGATTGGCTTACTTTGCTACAAATCCTCAGTCATCATTTGTTCTTATATTGAGAATTGAGTCCAATGTCTGTCCTCTATTAAGAAAGTGTTGAAGTCTTCCTACCATTTTAATAGTGTCAGAAGAGTTGTTTCTTTAACAGAGTTTGAATTACCCCAATTTCTTCCTGTAGTCATGCTTTTATATCTGTGAGTATTTGGCAAATACCTAAAATTTACAAAGGGTTCAATATCCTTGTATAAAATGATGTAGTATTTTTATAAAATCTATGCACATCCTCCTATGTACTTTAAATCATCTCTAAGTTATTTAAAATACCTAATACCATGTATATCTATGTAGACAACTGTTATACTATGTTGTGGAAATAATGACAAGACAATGTCTTTACATCTTCACTACAGACTTAATTTTTCCAAATATTTTTGACCTGTGATTGGTTTAATCCACAGATGGAACCCATAGTTAAGGAGGGTCAACTAAACATGTTATCATAGTCATTAGGTTTTTGTCTCCCATCTCAAACACATGCCTCTGTGACCACCTTGTGGGTTTGGGATTATGACAGTGAAAGCTGCATTTCTACTCCCCAGCTCATCCTGGCCATATTCTTCCAGGAGAGAACATGGGAAGGGACTGTGAGGCTGGAGGAGTCAATGACAGAAGGGAAAATGATGAGAAACTGTTGCCCATTTTGAGGACAAGTTTATTTTAGGGCTCATGGTTTCAGAGGTCTGAGTCCTTAGAAGGCTAGCTCCATTCCATGGGGCTCAAGGTGAGGGTGAATATCATGGCGTAAGAGTGTGGTAGTTGGAAGCACCTCAAAGCATGGCTATGGGAAGCAGAGAAAGACTGCACACCAGATACAAAATATATACACTAAAGGCATGCCTCCAAGGACTCATCTCCTCCAGCCAAACCCTACCAGCCTACAGTAACCAGTTAATAATCCCTACAGGGGACTAACTCACTAATTGGATTAAGGTTCTCATAACCCAATCATTGTACCTCAACCTTCACATTTTTTTCATATATTTAGCTTTAGGGGGACACCTTTCGTCCAAATCATAACAGGAAGGTCAGGGTCACTGTTTTAAGGACCCATCTTTGGGCTTTGAGAAGGAAGCCCATGCCAACAACCCTTTTCTCATAGAACTGAGCCTCTGTCCATGGTACCCACCTGTTTCTGACTTCCCCACTTCAGTCCAGTGGTGGGAATGGCTTCCTGCAGTTGCTGCCTCCCTGATAACTCAGAATCCACTCTTTGTCACTCAGTGTTAATATCTTTATATCTAGTTAATAATTATTATTATTTTAAAGAGAGAATGACAGTGAGAAAGAGAGAGAGACAGAAAGAATCACTTTTTTTATTGAGTTTTTATATGGCTTTTGTTGCTCCCACACTTAGTTGTGTACATGAGCGCTGGGGTTCAAATCCATGTACTTGTGCATGCCAGGCAAGCACTGTAACTGCTGAGCCATTACTCCAGCCCCTAGTTAATAATTATTAATGAATTTTTTCTGTACAAATTACTTGAAGGTTTTCTGTCTTATGACTTATAGAACAATGATTTGATAAACATATTTAATATATAGAATGACTAAAGTTTTATACAACAAAAGTCAAACAAGTTCTAAAAGAAACCAAGTAAGCTCAATTGGCTTATATAGGACAGAACATCAAGGTCCCCAAAAGATAAAAATTTTGTAAGGAGACATGCCATCTACTACTACTACCACTAATAAGAAGAGTGTTACACATTAGCAAATAGAGAATACTGTTCAAACCCAGAACTATTAAAATTTTGCTATCTTTTTCCCATCTGTTGCATATGCAAACATTTGATAATTAAGATTGATGATGATGCAATAATACATGCATTCTAACACAAAGCTCATGATTGTAAATGGGCACATCTCTCTTAGAAAAGCAAAGTGCCACAGATTTCAAGAGCTCTAAAGATATGCTGTCTAGTTATCTCTTTCCTGGAAATTCACTTTTATAATATTTTGCAAATAAAAA
>PVKS010017386.1:0-11557 GCA_004027875.1 Aplodontia rufa
ACTTGGAAGTTTTGATTATGTAAAGTAAGCTGTTTATCTCGCTTTTCTTCTTTGATTTCTACATTGTTTAGGCGATCCTCATTATCCGATACTCGTTCTTCAAGCGCTGAAGATCTATTTTCATTAGAGTTTACTCTGGTGTTGGTTTCTTCCAATGAAGCTTTGAGTTGGTTAACCGTGTTTTTCAATCCTGTTAGCTTTGCTACATCTCTTTTCAGAATGTCAATATCCCTGTACAGCTGATCTTTCATCTCCTGGAATTGATCCTTAATATTGGCGGTTCCTTTTGAAGGTGGTCTTGCTTCAGGTCATATTTCTGGGTTGTCAGATATATAAATCTAAATAAAAAATCAATTAGGGAAAGACATTCTCCAAAGAATAAAGGTATTTATTTTGGAATAGAATTGCAAGGGGAATTGCAGGGTACTGTAAAGGGAATATGTATGCCATAGAAGTATGGGCACTTTCAGAGAGATTTTATCTTTTTTTAAAAAAAAGTTTTTAAAGACAAAAAGGTGGAGAATTACATCAGATATTTTATAGCAATAATTCTTGGTCATGGTGATTAATAACAAGAGTGGCATCAGTCCAAGGTTTAACAGAGTGACTGGGCAGATGTCCTTGTGGAAGTATCTTTTTGCATAAGGTTTAGGTGGCTTCTGTGCAAATGACTCTGGCAGTCTTTTGTGACAGTGACCATCGGGCAATCATGCATCAGAGCCCTTCCTCCATAACCTGCTACTTTGCTTTATTTACTTTTTTGTGTTGGGTTGACATGAGTTGACTCCATTTTGATTCTGAAGACTGTCACATTTCTTTCACAGGGTCTAGGACCAGGGAGAGGAAGAGAGGAAAGAAATCAGCAGTGTTGCAAATGTCACCGCCTATGGATTAGTGCTGTCGGACTTTAAGTATTAGTCATTTGATTTTCCTTTTTGCATTTTATTTATTTTCTACCCAGGGTCATCAAGCTCTGAGTTAAGTTTTAAAGTGGGATGAATCATCCCATTATCCTTGAGCACTACGGCAGGAACAGAAAGCATTTGTCCTAATTTCACTGAAGAGAGTCTCATAAAAAGATAGGCCATGTGATTGGTGCAAGGTCCCGAAGTCAGAAATTGTATTCATTGTCAGGATTCCGGCCTTCAGACATTGCTGTATCCTCAGGCTGCAGCATGCAGGCTATGTGAAGAGATGAACAGCAGCAGCCTGGAAGGTTCAAAGCCAGCCTCGACAATGTACTGAGGACCTAAGAAACCTAGCAAGGCCCTGAGCAACTTAGTGAGACCCTGTCTCAAAATAAAAAATAAAAAGGTCTGGAGATATGGCTCAGCGGTTAAGTGCCCCTGGGTTCAATCCCTGTAACGAAAAGCAAAACACTCAAAAAGAGATGAACAAAAAGGTGGAAGAAATGGGTAGAACTGTATTGGTTGATCACCTACTGTGTGCTAAATACTATGTGAAACATTTTATATTAGTATATTGTCAAATTCTCAAAACTACCATATGAATCAACATATGAATCATATTGGTATTATAATTTCAATTTAAGGTTAGGGTGAGAACTAAGAATGGGTGCTTGAACTGGTATTCTAAAATTCTATTCTTATGCCAGGCAGCTCCTGGCTGTTTGTCTCCTGCTTCTATTTTATTTTATTTTTAAAACATCTTTTTTAAAGAGAGGACAGAGAGAGAGAGAGAGAGAGAGAGAGAGAATCAATTTTTATTGAGTTTTTCATAGGCTTTAGTTGCTTTGACACTTAGTTGTGTACATGGGTTGCTGGGGTTTGAACCCGTGTACTTTTGCATGACGGGCAAGCACCGTAACCACGGAGCCACCACTCTAGCCCTCTTGCTTCTATTTTATAAGGAATATGAAGACCATTTGACATCCCTTAGTCTATCCAGAGTGCAACCAACTAAAGGAACTCTGGAGCCTCTTTTGTGGCAATGGGATGCTCCCATGTCTATTTGGTGCTCATGCTTCCTGCCCTCTTTCCTCTTCCCTGCCCCAAACTTTTGAACTAGAGGGAACTTAGTGATGTTTTCCCAGGGATGACACACTTTGTGAAAACAGAGAAGTCCTTAGACAGTGGCTGTTTGCTACATGTATAATGCAATCCATGTCTGTAGGTATTTATTGACTCCTTGCTCAAGCCAATACCATGTTAGCTTTATTTCTTTATCTCTGGAGCCTGGCAAACCTACTAGCTCTGTTCTAGCACATGGCTCAGTTCAAAATAAGAAGAATTTCAACATCATCGTCATCATCATCATCGTCAACAAAATAGCTGCCACGCAGCAAAAAGTGGTTCATGCACACTCCCCTTACTCTTCAGAAAATCCTGGCAATAATTTTGTTTTCCAGATTTCACAGGTGAAGAGACTAGGAGTCAAACAAAGTATTTACTTGTATAGAATCACACACTTAGGGAGAGGAAACACTGGATTTTAACCCAGGCATGCTTGAGGCCAAAGCCTCACTTTTTAATAATTTACTTTTTTTTTTTTTTTTGGTACTGGGAATTGAAACCAGAGGCACTTTACTACCAAGTCACATCCTTAGCCCCTTTTTAAAAATTTTCTATTTTGAGACAGTGTCTTACTAAGTTGCTTAGGGTGTTGCTAAATTGCTAAAACTGGCTTTGAACTTGTGATCCTCCTGCCTCAGCCTTCTGAACTGCTAGGATTAGAGGCGTGTGTCACTGCACCTGGCAGTAATTTACCTTCTTGTATCAGTTAGCATGCTCGTTGGATAATAAACCATTCAAAAACTGAGACTTAAAACCTCAGACACTTTTTTGGCTCATGATTTTGTATTTTGTGTGCCAGCTGAGAGGTTTTGGTTTTTTTTTTTTTTTTTTGGTGTAGGTGATATCAGCAGATCTCTGTTGTGCCTTCTCATACCTGCTGTGTCTGGAACAATGGAAACTGGATGTTCTAGGAAGGCTGCTGACATGTCTGAAGCTTGCTCATTCCTCTGCCAGGCCTCCAGCAGGTTCACACAGTGGTCACAGGGTACTAAGCACAGCAGAACAGCAAGCCCCGTGCACCATCATTCTCAAGTCTTCCTTTGCCTCATTCCTCTCCCCCTGAGGACTAGTGACCTCTTGGCCAAAGAAAGTCACATGATCAACTGGATTTGGGAGGAAGATGAGACTCCACCTGCCAATGGTGGTACAGATATTTGTAACCAATTTTGCAGACCACAGTACTTAGTCTCTGCTAGGTCACTCCATCTAGTGAGGAAGAGAGAGATGCAAACTGAAAAATGACAAGACATTTTTGAAAATTGCTTATAATTATAAAGGCAGCCTATTTCACTGACCTCCAAAACACTCTAGGATGCACAGAACAGGCTATATCCATCAAGTGCCTGCGATTTCCTTGGGGAAGCAGCTGGCACAGGCCATGGGGCTGCTTGATCACTGGGAAGCTTCAGTGGACAGCGGCTCTCATGGCTGTGGCAACCTCACGCTCCAAACTCGTTATTGCTTCAGAGTAAGACTTTGCTTCGCCTCTGCATCATTGCTCCAAACTCTGCCACCAAGGATTCTGGCACAGCCGAGCACCCAACTGGGTGTCTGTTCCAGGAAACACAAAATTGGCTTTATGGCCAGAAAGTACCAAGCATGGTTTAATGTGGTTTCTCTCTACTTGGGATATTCAACAGCTTAAAACCAGCAAAGGTTATTTCGCTACATTTGGGAAAATCTCTTTTACATAGTTAGGCTCTTCACAGGTCTGTTTATTCCAGCTCGTAACGGTGTGTCTTAGATGCCTCTGTACATGAGCAACGGTGGGAAAGGGTGGAACAATGGGCCTTGGACTGCCCTCCAGTGGGCTCCAGGTCCTGTGTCTCCTCATCACTTCCCTGCCTCTGCATGGGCAGGCAGAAGATGTGGTTAAGGGAGGACAATGAGCGAGACGGGGTTCACTTCTTGGCTCAACACTTAAGCTTTTTTTTTTGTGTGTGTGTGTGTTTTGGTTTCCTAATCAGTAAAAGCAAAATAACATTTGTAATAAGTCATAAAGTTATTGTGAGGATTATGTGAGTTAATGTGTATAAAGTACGTAGATCAGTGCCAGGCAGCAAGGCTAAGTCAATGTAGCTGTCATTATTATCAACAAAAACTCATAAACATTAAGCATTGTTACTCGCATTGGTTCCACACATAGTAGCATTACTGTAATATTGCAGAGAACTTATTAAGAATATAGATCTTTGTGATATACTCCTGGAGTTTCTGATTACAGAATGCCCAGGAATCCATGAATTTCATCACAGGTCATTTTAAAGCTGCTCGTGACCAGAGCATCATGTGAGAATCATTGCTTATTCTTTAAAGTGTGGTGCATTTCCTTAAACACTCAACACATGGGTTGGGAGTCTGTTAGGAAAGACAGACATTTAAAAGCATCTTTTCCTGCTCCTAAAGACCCTGCTTGCAAAACACACGCACCCCTTCTCCAAGTGGAAATTCAGGGTGTTGTCTCGGCCCTCATAGTGTTTGGTGTCTGTATCACTCCAAGTCAAGGCACCTGCTTCAGTGCAAGGGCACACCTCCAGTGGCCTAAGGACCTTCCTGGGCCCTACCTCTTAAAGGTCTTCCAGTTCTGTCCATCCTGGGGACCAAGTCTCCAGTCACAATTGGCACTTGGAGGATATTCAAGCCACACCCAAGTCATAGCAGTGTCCTTCCTAGAATATCTTTCCTCAGATGCCCTAGTGAGGAGCTAACATTTCACATTTCTCTCTGTTTTTTAAGCACTGAAAGGGTTTTTTCCCCCATATTTGTATTGGTGCATTATATTTGTACATAATGGTGGAATTTGTGGTTACATATCCATACATGTACACAATATATCAGTATAATTTTACCAGTATCATTCTCTAGCTTTTCCCTTTCTCTCACCTACTCCCTCCCCATGGTCCCTTTCCTTTGCTCTCACGATCTTCCTTAAATTTTTATGAGGAAAAGGAAAGTAAAGAAATCTGCTCTCATCTATTTTTCCTCGTTAGCTTCCACATAGGAGAGAAAACATGTGACCCAAGACCTTCTGAGTTTGGCTTGTTTCACTGATGTAATATTTTCAAAGGAACTGACTTTTATAATTACTGATAATACTTTCCATTACTGATTGCCAAGAACTATGTTCAGAAATTTACTTGGATTAGCATTTTTAATCCCATCAGTAATCCTGTGATATTATTGTACTATGTTCTGAGGAAACAGCAATTTAGTGAGGTGAATATCTTTGCCAAGATTACCTACAGATTGATAGCTATTCTAACCACCTATTATTTCAGGACTCCAACCCATTCTAAGCATCCCAGACCTGTGTGCTGAGCAACCAATATCAGCTGCCTTTTTGGCAGAGAATGCTAGCTATTTTCTTATCTGTCCTCAATTAATTTCCCTAATAAAAGAACTCTGAGACTTAACTGGACACTATGCCACCCCAAATAAAGATACTTCCTGGCTTCCCTTCAGGTTGGTGTCCTGGTCAGGTTCTGGCTAATGGGATACGAGTGGAAGTGATATAAATGAATTCTGGGTCATGCCCTAAAGGGAAAGGACATGGCCCAAAATTCACATATATCACCTTCTCCTTAAACTCTTTTGTTGGACTGAGGCAATCGTGGTATGCCATCTTGAAACTTTAAGGCGATAGTGACTCCCTTGGACATTCTGAGAAAAGTCACAGAAAGAATTTCATTATCTTCCATCAACAGATACTGTGGACTGCTTATGTAAACGCACTAAATGTGAGAGAAATAACTTTGAGACCAAATTTTGGGATGTGACAGCAACAGAATGCATATCATTACTATAACAACTTTCAGTCAGCTCATCGTTTTAAAAGGCTGCAGGCATGAGTGGTCTGTGCGTGTTCTGGATCTCAAGAAGTTTTGGAAAGGGCCTTTTTATCCTTGGTGTTCTGGCCTCATAGGTTCTAGAGTTCTTACATTTCAACATCCCACGAGTCTGGGTCCATTTGTATATGCAATTGCTTCCCTGGGCCATTTCAGGGAGGTGAATAAAATATCAACTATAAGAAGTTGCATTTTCACAGACTGAATCTACTAACCAGGTTTCTGAGCTTGTAAATTTGCCCCTATTTGGCCCCAAGGTGCAAAGAGACATTTGGATATTTTCATACTAACTATTCTTGGCTCTTGGTGCTGGTTATCAGCTTTCCACTTATAATGTCCCATTTCTATAGATACCAGATTCTGAATTGTAATAAGAAATTCACTTGAGATTATTAAAAAATCCCTTAAATACTATCTATAGTCCACTGTAAACATGTTTAGTTAGCACCCAGGTATGGGCTTAATTTGTGATGGTTTTAGTTCTTGGGATCAAAGTTACAGAGAACTGCAAGTTGTGAGCATTTGAATAGAAATATTATGTGATTCTCATTTAATCAGAGTGAATAATAATAATATTCACAATGGCTAACTATAAAAAGTGCTAGTGAGATGATGCTTAGTGAGAACTCCTGGGTCTATCCTTCCTGTGACCCTTGAGCATCCCACTCTCTGGCCCCCCAAGTCCTTTGCCTCAGGCTACAGTGTGAATGCATGAACAGAAGAAGAAAATTTCTTCTTGCCTCAGTACTTTCTCTCCAGAATTCGAGTTTTATGTATCCAGCATGTTGAAGGTGCTTCACTTGGTTAATCTTTGTTTCCAAGAGGTTTAGTGTCCAAAGTTGGCTGAACTTGTGAAACTGAAAATACCAGTAACAGATATAAACTATCCTTGAAAGTTGCAGAATCAAACAAATGATTTTCTACTACTGTATTTGGAAGTTGCTTAGATAATTTTTTTTTGGTCTTACTGCCACTAATTTGCACAGTTTCTTGCTGGAAGATGGTGAGTTGTGGGAGGGTTGCATGTAGAGTCTCTCCAGGAAGCAGAAGCAGGATGCCAACAGCAGGATGAGTGCCTTTCAGAGAGGTGGGTGAACAGCAAAATTTTGCCAAAACTCATTACTAGACAAAAAAGGGAAACTAGAGACTCAGAGTGTTGGATACATTAAGCAAGGAAGAAAAACAACATTCAGTGGCTTCAAGGACCACCACTGGGTGGTTGCGCTGCTGGTTTGGCACAGACGGAGGGAAGAACAAACATGAATATGGGAAGGACAAATTGGCATGGAGAACTCTGGTATCAGAAGGACCCCTGTTCCTTGAGATCAGGGATTGTATTAGTGCACCTAACTTAGATGTGCCTCCAAACTGGCCTTGGAGAGCCAGGGAGACAGCCAATTTGAGAAGGTGGGCAGTCCAGTCATCTGGCCAAGAGCTGAGAGTTTGGGTTAGAGGCTGCCCTGGGTACCACATCTTTGGCCGCTGATTGCCCCAGGAGCCCCATGTTATGACTGCCTTAGGCCCTGTGAGTTGGGGACAGAAATGGCCCTAGGCCTGCGAATTCTGGGTGTCATTTGCCTCAGGATCCATGAGTTTTCCTTGTGGCTGCCCTGGGTTCTACAAGATCACCAGTGGCTGCTGGGGCCTTATCCGAAATGAGACAGAAGTCTGGGTAGGTGGACATAAAAGTACCCAGGGTCTCAACCCAGGAAGGCTGAAAGGAGGTATTCACAAGAAACAGTGGTGGTGAGGGACTGCACCCTACCACACACACATGACAAGAATCTTGGGAGGATTCCTGGGAATCTGACTTCCAGCTGAGAACAGCAAAGGCCAGGCCACCCAGCAACCTCACCCTGGAAGTGCCTCCATCCAGGAGCCAGATGTGATCATCTACCCCACTGTCTACTTTGACCTCCTAAGTGAAAATAACCCACAATCCTCACAACTTTTCACTAAGACATTGTTTTTTCCCCCAGTTTTGTTTATTTTCGTATCTTGTTTCTTTTGCTTTGTGTTTTGCAGTGGTTTACTTTCCTTTTGGTTTGTGTTCTTGTAGGCCAGTACATTTTGTCTTTGTGCTGTATAGCCTCCTGGTGGTGAGGTTCTCTGCTATCCCCTTCTTCCCTTTGGTCTGGCAACAGCTAAACATTCTTCTCTTCTCTCTCTCACCCACCCATAAAGACATTAGTCCAGTCTCTTCCTTTTTTAAAAAAAATTTTATCAGAATATCCAACATCATCTCCACTCTCTTGCTGCTCTAGCTCCAAATTCACAAGTTCCTTTCTACCTTCCTATCACATTTCCTTTGCTCTCAAGAGTATTTTTCCTTACCAAATCTGAAGTGAATGACAAACTTGACAATGGGTGTTTGCTTTTAAACTGGGTATAGTATGACAGATATAGTCTGGCAGAAAACAGTTGCTAATCCTTCTACTCCTTTCATAGGTGGTAATTAACATTGTAACAGTTATAGAAGGAACAAAGTAACTGGTTCAATGCTATCTACTGTATGCATTGGCTGTATATATTAACTCTTTTCCCTTATCTCATGAGGTATTGGAAAGCATAAAGGTCAACAAAAATTCACAGGTTGGGAAGCTAGTTGATGAACTGTATTATCCAAATTGTACCCCAGCCCAAATAACCCCCGCAACCCATCAATAAAATTCCAAAGAGAAATAACCAGTGTGAACTCAGGCCCAACTCCCTGACACTTAAAATGAGGACAAAGGGAAACTATTTTCCTCCTCCAACACACAACTCCCCAATGACAAATTCCATGGATATGGACCTGGATGAAACTTAGAAAATGGTAACAAGAATATTATAAATAAAATGATCAGGAATTAAAAGAAGTTGTAAGGAAGGAAATAAGAGATCAATTACAGGAGCTGAAACACCATTTTAATAAAGAACTAGGGACACTGAAGAAAGATGTTGCAGAGGTGATTATGTTGAAAAACATAGTCAAACAAATTAAAAACTCAATGGGATATTAATATCAGAGTAACCTCAGAAAATAGAACTTCAGCTCCTGAAGAAAGAACATTGAACGATGAAGACAGGCTTAATATTCTTGAATGCAAAGAGGATAGACAAGAAAAATGTTTTATAGATCACAATCAAAATATCCAAAAAGTATGGGATGAAATCAGAAAAAAATCATATGAGAATGATTGGGATAGGGGAGAACATTGAATAACAAATGAACAGCATGAAGAATCTTCTCAATGAGATAATCAAAGAAAGATTCCCCCATATTAGAATTGAACCAGATATTCACATTCAAGAGGCCAATAGAACACCAAATATACCTCACCAATAAGACCCTCACTGAGACAAAGCATATTGAAAACAAAGAAAACAAGGAAAGAATATTAAAAACAGTCAGAGAAAAACACCAAGTCACATTCAGAGGCAGATCAATAAGTATCATAGCGGATTTCTCAACTCAGAACATAAAGGGAAGGAGAGTGTGGAATGAAAAATTTCAAACATTGAAAGAAAATAGTTTTTAGCTAAAAATACTTTACTCAGCAAAACTCACGGGGAAATAAAAAGTTTCCATGATAAGAACAACTTAGCAACATACATGAACACAAGACCAGCTCTACAGAAAATACACAAGACAAACTTCAGACAGAGGAACAAGCAAACAACTCCCAAAGCCCCAAATCAGAGGCAAGTCATTAAAACCATAACTTGCTAAAAGATATCTAGGATGCACAAGATACAGCAAATGTCACAAGGCCAGGGAAACAAAATGACATATCTGTACTAACACTGAACGTGAATGGACTCAATGCTGCAATCAGATGACACAGATGAGCAGACTGGATCAATAAACAAAATCCAACAATATGCTGTTTATAGGAGTTTCACCTAAAAGCCAATGACAGCTACATATTGAAGGTAAAAGGTTGGAAAAATATCTACCAGTGCATATGATCCAGAAAAGCAAGCCAGTGTTGTGATACTCATATCTAACAAAGTAATTTTTGACCAAAAATTAGTCAGCAGAGACAAAGAATGCCACTAGATCTTAGTTAAGGGAAAGCTACATCAACAAGATGTAACCATATTTAAATTTTATGTACAAAACTCCTACATTCCCATTTACGTTGAAGAAATACTCCATGACACTAAAGTACTTATAGATTGAAATTATTGGGGGATTTTAATACACCTTTATTACCAATAGCTGGATCATCAAAAGGAAGTCTCCAGCCTAAACAATTCTATAAATGAAATGGACAAAATAGACTCCTATAGAATATTCCATCCCAAATCAGCTGCGTGTAACTTCTTCTCAGCAGTTCATGGATCTTTCTCCAAAACAGATCATATCTTAGTCCACAAAGGTAATCTTAAGCAAATAAAAAACATTGATATAATCCCATATATCCTATCACCACAACAATATTATCCTAGCAATTAACAGCATCTGTTATTGTTAGTATTTGTCATTTTTGCCACTCTGATTGGAATGAGACGGATTCCACGCTGCTGAGTTTCTAAGTAATTTGCTGAAGGCAAAAGAATCTGGAAAACATCAATGACAAAGAGTATTATTTTAAAAGTGCTTCCTATGCATGTATGTATTGAGTAGTTTATACATTCTTTTATTTAATCTTTACAAGAATCATATGAAATACATATTAGTATAGATGAAAGAAATTAGGAACTAGGAAGTTTCAATAACTTGGCCATAGTCACATACTTAGAAGAGTTGTGGGGCCAGTATTCAAGTTCAAGTCTGTCTGACTGCAAGTCCTGGACTCAATAAACTAGCTGTGCTATACTGATCTTTTCCATGGAGATATGTTTGATTACTATATGCAGTTCTTTATAACATGGGAAAGTGATGATGTGTCCATTTTTAAAAATTTTTGTGATCCAGTACATTTTATAAAAACAAAATTCAATGCGATCAAAGATGTTTTTAATATATTGATTGTGCATTTCTTTGCTATTATAGAACAGATCATCCTTAGTTAAATATGGGGAAATTTTAGCTACCATCCAATTTGCTTAATAAATACATTAGTGCTCAGAGGAAGAAAAACACATAAAATCTAGCAAGAAAGAGGCAAGAGAATCTTCAAAATGGATAAATTAGGGGAATCATATTTGGAATTCTACAAATGTGATAAACACTCACAAAATGAACCTCAGACAGATACGCCCTTAGTCTAATTGAACAAAAATCCTAGAAAGGCTCAATGGTAGGAATAACTGGAAAAGACAGCTGAAAGAATAAGAAGACTACAAAAAAAGGGCGATAACTAATGCTTTGTATACAAAATACATTGAATTTGTTAAACACTTAGGAGCCATATGATCTAAATGTGAGAATACCCTCAGATAAATTGATAAAAGTCCTTGAACAATGAAGAAGAAAAAGAGACCTAAAAATATGAACTTTCTCAAAATGGGCTGGAACTCTCATATCATTTTTGAAATACTTGTTTGGTATTAAGGATTTTAGGCCAATTATTAAATAGAATTGGTTTTAAGTGAAGGCGTTGGCTTCCCTCTTGCTTCCTAATCTGTCAAATTTGTGCTCAAATTTTTCCCCATCCACATTGACACTACCTGTGTTAAAAATGCTCTTTCTTCTGACAGCAGTAGCCCCCATGTGACATCCTTATTTGTTATCTATCTTCCTTATCATGA
>PVKS010017386.1:11657-42246 GCA_004027875.1 Aplodontia rufa
CCTTGAGTTTCACCTGTTGCAGTTACCCCCAGGAGAACTCTTGCATAAAATGGGTATCTCGTGGAGGAATAATCTCTGCTTCTGAGATGGTTCGCCTATATTCCCACTCTACAGTATCTTAGGAGATCGTTAAATACCCTCCCCCACCCCTCCCCCACCCCTCCCTCTCCCTATGCCTCCCAGTATCCTAGGGTATCATCCCCCTATTATGCTGACAATCATACAGTTTGAGGATATTATTAGTTTAGCCGTTTAACCTACTGCTTCCCCATGTATTCTAGCTTCCACATATGAGAGAAACCATTTGGCCCTTGAGTCTCTGAGATTGGGATACTTCACTTAGCATAATTCTTTCCATCTCCATCCATTTGATCAAAAGCCATAATATTCTCTTCTCTATGGCCGAGTAATATTCCATTGTATACATGTACCATAGTTTTTGCATCCACTTGTCGAGTGAGGGGCATCTGGGTTGGTTAAATAGTCTAGCTATGGTAAATTGAGCTGCTATAAACATTGAGGAAGCCACATTACTATAAATATGCTGATTTTAACTCTTTTGGGAAAATCCCCAGGAGTGGGATAGCTGGGTCATAAGGTGGTTCCATCCTTAATTTTTTGAGGATTCTCCACACTGTTTTCCATAG
The DNA here is from genome assembly GCA_004027875.1 of Aplodontia rufa. Classification (NCBI taxonomy): domain Eukaryota; kingdom Metazoa; phylum Chordata; class Mammalia; order Rodentia; family Aplodontiidae; genus Aplodontia; species Aplodontia rufa. The sequence goes on from PVKS010017386.1 coordinate 12,305, forward strand.
TGGCTGAAGCAGTTTGCAGTCCCACCAGCAATGTAACAGTGTTCCTCTTTTCCCACAGCCCCTCCGGCATCTGTCCTTGTTTGTATTCTTCATTTTTGCCACTCTAACAGGAGTGAGGTGGTATCTCATTGAGGTTTTGATTTGCATTTCCCTTATAGCTAATGATGTAGAGCATTTTCTCATATATTTATGGGCTTTCTGGACTTCCACTGGAGAGAAGTTCCTTTTGAGATCTTTAGCCCATTTGTTGATTGGATTGTTTGTGGGTTTGGAGTTTAGTTTCTTTAGTTCCCTGTATATTCTGGATATTAGCCCTCTGTCACAGGTGTAGCAAGCAAAGGTTTTCTCCCATTCTGTAGGTTCTCTCTTGATGTTGTTGACTAGATCTTTAGCTGTGCAAAAGCTTTTTAGTTTAATTGCATCCCATTCATTTATTCTTGATTTTACCCCATGAGCTATGGAAGTTTTGTTAAGGAAGTAGCTGCCGACTCCTATATGGTGTAGTGATGACCCTACTTCTTTTTCTAGTAAGTTTAAAGTTGTTGGTTTAATATCCAGGTCTTTGATCCATTTTGATTTAATTTTTGTGCAGGGCGAAAGATAAGGATCCAGCTTCAGTTGTCTACATGTGGCTGTCCAGTTTGTCCAGCACCATTTGTTGAACAGGCTATCTTTCTTCCATACTATGCTTTTGCCCCCTTTATCAAATATCAAATAGTTAAATATATGGGGGTTTGTCTCAGAATCTTCTATTCTATTCTACTGATCTTCGGTTCTGTTTTGAAACCAATTCCAAGCTGTTTTTACTACTATGGCTCTGTACTATAATTTCAAATAGGGGATTGAGATACCCCCTATTTCTTCCTTTCTATAGAGTAGTGTTTTGGCTAGTCTGGGCCTCCCATTTTTCCATATGAACTGGTTAATTGCTTTTTCTATATCTGTGAAGAATGTCATAGGTATCTTGACGGGGATTGCATTGAATCTATATAAGGCTTTGGGTAGAATGGCCATCTTTATTATATTGATTCTGCCTAACCATGAGCATGGAATGTTTTTCCATCTACACAGGTCTTCTTTAATTTCTTTTTCTAGTGTTTGGTAATTTTCTTTGTAGAGGTCCTTAACTTCCTTTGTAAGGTTAATGCCTAAGTATTTAATTTTTTTGGAAGTGATGGTGAATGGGAGAGATTTCCTGATTTCTTCTTCTGCGGATTTGTTACTGGAGTAAAGAAACACTAGTGATTTGCTGGAGTTGATCTTGTAGCCAGCTACTTTGCTAAAGTCTCCTTCCTATAAGCTCTAGGAGTTTTCTGGCCAATGTTAGTGGGTCTTCTAGGTATAGAATCATGTCGACAGCAAATAGGGATAACTTAACTTCCTCTTTTCCTATATGAATACCTTTGATTTCCTTGTCTTGCCTGATGGCTCTGGCAAGGGTTTCAAGGACCATATTGAACAAGAGTGGGGATAGTGGACAGCCTTGTCTCGTACCTGAATTCAGTGGAAATGCTTTCAGTTTTTCTCCATTGAGGATAATGTTGGCTATGGGTCTGTTGTAAATGAATCTGACGTAGTTAAAGTATCTTCCCTTGATCCCTATCTTTTCCAAAGTTTTGAGCATAAAGTGGTGTTGAATTTTATCCAATGCCTTCTCTGCATCAATTGAGATGATTATATGATTTTTTATTTTAATTCTGTTTATGTGGTGAATTACATTTATTGATTTGCGTATATTGAACCAGCCTTGTTTTCCTGTAATGAAGCCCACTTTATCATAATGTATTATCTTTTTAATGTGTTTTTGCATCCTATTAGCTAAAATTTTATTAAGGATTTTTGCATCCATGTTCATCAGGGAAATTGGTCTGTAGTTTTCTTTCCTTGATGTGTCTTTGTTGGGCTTTGGAATCAGTGTAACGTTTGCTTCGTAGAAAGTGTTTGGGAGTGTTCCCGCTCTGTCAATTTCCTGGAAGAGCTTGTAGAGGATTGGTGTTAGTTATTCTGTGAAGGCTTGGTAGAATTCTGCTGTATATCCACCAGGACCTGGGCTTTTTATTTTTTTTGGGAGAGCTTTGATTGCTGCTTCAATTTTGCTTTCTGTGATAGGTTGGGTGAGGTTTTCAATGTCCTCCTGTGTTAAAGAGGGGATGTCATGTGTGTCCAAGAACCTGTCCATGTCTTCCAGGTTATTGAATTTGGCAGAGTATAAATTTTCAAAATAGGTTCTGATAATCTTCTGTATCTTGGATGAGTCTGTGATGATATCCCCATTTTCGTCTCTGATTTTTTTGATTTGCTTCATTTTGTTCTTCCTTTTGGTGAGGTTGGCAAGAGGTCTGTCGATTTTGTTGACTCTTTCAAAGAACCAACTCTTGGATTTGTTGATAGTTTGTATAGTTTTTTTTGTTTTCAATTTCTTTGATTTCAGCTCTGATTTTGGTGATTTCCTGTCTTCTGTTAGGTTTAGGGTTGGACTGTTCCTCCTTTTGTAATCGTTTGAGTTGAAACATAAGGCTATTAATCTGATCTCTTTCTAGATTTTTGATGTATGTTCGAGTGCTATAAATTTACCTCTTAAGAAAGCCTTCATACTGTCCCAGAGGTTTCGGTATGCTGTTTCCTCATTCTCATTCAATTCCAAAAACTTGTTAATCTCTGTTCTCATTTCCTCTTTTACCCATCCTTCGTTTAAGAGGTAATTATTCAATTTCCAAGTATTTGAATAGTTTCTGTTGTTTCTCTTGTTGTTGATTGCTAAGATCATAGCATTATGATCTGACAGAATACATGGGATTATATCTACTTTTTTATATTTGCTAGGGTTATCCCGGTGAACTAGGATGTGGTCTATTTTAGAGAAGGATCCATGTGCTGCTGAGAAGAAGGTAAATTCAGCTGTCCTAGGATGGAATATTCTATAAATGTCTGTTAAGCCCAATTGATTAATAGAGTAGTTCAGATTGGAGATATCTTTATTGATTTTTTGTTTTGATGATCTGTCTAGAGTTGACAATGGTGTGTTGAAGTCCCCCAGGATTACTGTGTTGAGATCGATGAGGGGATTAATATCCTTAAGGACTTTTTCCATATATTTGGGGGGGTTGTAATTGGGGGCATAAATGTTGATTATCATTATATCTTCTTGATGAACTGTCCCTTTTAGTATGATAAAGTGACCCTCTTTGTCCTTTCTGACTAGTTTTAGTTGGAAATTAATTTTATCCGAAATTAGAATCACTATAACAGCTTGCTTTTTTGGGCCACAGGTCTGGTAGACATTTTGCCAACCTTTTACTTTCAGCCTGTGTCTATTTTTGAGTGTCAAAAGTGTCTCTCTCTCTCTTTTTTTATGTGGGTATTTTTTTATTTTTGAACAACCATACAAGTTTTTAACAAAATAATATAAAATGTGTATATATTCTGGATATTGCAATTACCCCCAGGAGTGCCCCCCCAATTACCCTCCCTTATCCTGCCCTTCCCCTTCCCACAGTATCTCTAAAAAAGTATTAGGTTATATAACATTACGTCTTATTTGGATTTAACACATGCTAATAGACCAACTTTCTCACTGTCCAGGGTCTAGTCCCCACCTCCACAGATGAGTGGAGATAATCGACTATTAGTTCTCTGGGTTAAGCTGCGTTTACTCAGCATGATCTCTTCCATAGCCATCCATTTACTTTCAAAGGCCGCAATAACGTTGTTTCTAATTGCTGTATAAAATTCCGTGGTATAAATGTACCACAGTTTTTTGATCCATTCTTCCAGTGAGGGACATCTGGGTTGTTTCCATAGCCTAGCAATAGTAAATTGTGCTGCTATGAACATCGATATTGCTGTGTCAATGTAATGTGCTGATTCTAGTCCCCTGGAAAGATACCCAGGAGTGGAATAGCAGGGTCATATGGTGGGCTCATCCCCAGTTTTTTAAGGATTCTCCACACTGCTTTCCAGAGGGGTTGTACCAGTCTGCAGCTCCACCAACAGTGTGTTAGTGTGCCTATTTCTCCACAGCCCCTCCAGCATCTATTATTGTTTATTTTCTTCATCTTTGCCATTCTGACTGGCATAAGGTGATATCTTAATGTGGTTTTCATTTGCATTTCTCTGATTACTAGAGTCAAATGTGTCTCTTGCAGGTAACATATTGTTGGATTTTGTTTTTTGATCCAGTGGGTCAGTATGTGTCTTTTAATTGGGGCACTGAGACCATTCACATTCAAGGATAGAATAGATATGGCAGACTGGCTCACAGACTTAATATTGAATACAGAGTTTTGAGTCATCTTGAAAGTCTGTTTTTGTATAGAGTGATAATTGACTCACCCTTGATTAAGGATTTAGCATATCGTTGGTATTATCTTCAGAATGGAGTACATCTTTGAGAATGCTTTGTGGAGCTGGATTTGTGTTCATGTATCTTGCTAGCTTGAGTTTGTCATTGAAGTATTTAATTTCCCCTTCATATCTGAAGCTGAGTTTTGCTGGATATATTATCTTTGGGTTGAAGTTGCTATTTTGTAACACTTGAAAGATATTGTTCCAAGCTCTTCTGGCCTTCATTGTTTGCTCTGAAAAATCCATAGTGATCCGAATTGGTTTGCCTCTGAATGTGATTTGGGGCTTTTCTCTAGCAGCTTTTAGAATTCTCTTCTTGATTTCTCTGTTATTCATTTTGTATATGATATGTCTTGGCAAGCTTCTCATTTGATTAGGTCTATTTGGAGTTCTATAAGCATCTTGTATTTGATAATCTGGATTGAAAGCAAAATGTGGGAAGTTTTCACTTATGATTTCGCTTAAAAGTTTCTTTAAACCTCTTGTTTGCTGTTCAGAGTTTTCCTCCAGGCCAATGATTCTCAAATTATTATGCCTCATCTCATCAAATATTACTTGGAAGTTCTGGTTACGTATTATAAGCTGTTTATCCCATTTATCTTCTTTGATTTCTATGTTGTTTAGCCTATATTCATTTTCCGATACTCGTTCTTCAAGAGCTGATGTTCTGTTTTCAGTAGAGTAAGCTCTGGTGTTGGTTTCTTCCAGAGAGGATTTGATTTGATTAACCGTGTTTTTCAATCCTGATAGCTCTGCTACATTTCTTTTCAGAATTTCTATATCTTTGTAAAGCTGGTCTCTCATTTCATGGAACTGCTCCCTTATTTCCCTGTAGAAGTTGTTGCTCATCTCTTGAAATTGCTGTCTGAACTCTATCCTTATTTCATCTCTCAACTCTTTGATTGCATTACTAATCATAACGCTGACACAATGCCTTTGATTTTCATCTAGGGCTCCAGCCATTCGGTCCTTTGGTGGTGAGCTTTGGGGTTGAAGAAGAGAATTATTTCCCCTTTTCCTCATTTTCTGGGTCCAAGAGCGTGATTTGTACTTCAAGGAAGTTGCTCTTGGTGGAGTAATTGGAGCTTCTTATGGCTTTGTTTCATTGTAATGGGTTACTTCGAGAGAGAACTCACAGCGAATTATGAGAGCAAGCCAATGCCCGTTTTGACGTGTGTCTATTTCTTCAGATATCAGGGGATAAGGGATGACTAGGAATTCAAGGAGGTGAGTTGGGGAGGTAAGAAATCACTCTTGTCTTCGAGTAAAGAGGGACAAGGGATTAGGGAGGAGTAGGTCAAGGAAAATATAGGATTGGGATGCTGGAAGGGTAAAGACTTTGGGTGAGGGGGAGAGAAAAATGCTTTTATTTAGGGATTATCAGAGTACAGGGGAGGAATAGGTTAGTATGGGGCGTAGTTCTGTTCACTCTCCAAGGGTAGAGTCTATCATGTTATCATGGAACATTTTCCTGGTTGGGATCTAATGTTATAGGGGTAGCAGTAGGGACTAAGAAGACTTAGAAAGAGTAGTAGCCAATCACCAATATATACACACAAATAAATATTTACATCCACCCACACTAACTTTAATATTAACCATAAAGCTAGAAAGGGGAAAGCGAGGAAGAAAGGAAAAAAAAAAGAAAGAAAGAAAGAAGAGAAAAACAACTGTATAAAAAAATAAAAAAATAAAATATGCTACAGTAAAAAATAAGATAAAGTAAGAATAAAAATTAAAAAAGATAATGAAATAAAAATAAAAAATTTAAAATCTAAAAAAGTAAAAGAAAATAAAAATAACAAATAAAAAATTCTTAATGAAATCTTGTATCTATAGACAATGAGGGCATCTCTGGGACCTCAATGTGAATGTCTCTAGTCTGTGGCACCCTGCAGGCTGTCTCCCGGTACAAGTATCGCTCCCCACAATGTGCCAGCTTGGCAGACAAGTGTTTTACTTAGGGTAGGGACTGGTTCAGCAACAGTATCTGTGGCTCTGCTCGCATCCGTAGTCGCTGCTACTGCTGCATGCGGCCCCGTCCCTGTCCCTGGTGGGGGATTGTGACCAGAGAGCCCACGTCCACCGTTCCTAGCGGAACAGGGAACTTTCTCCTCCTTCCCACGGATGCTCTGTAGCCCCGCCTTTGATGCCAATGGGAAACATAGTCCTGGCGCTCATAATGGTGGCAAGTGACTGGGCCCCACAGGGGGCGGTCTTCGAGCACAGCTAATGCCCCTCACAGAGTGCGAATTGACAGGGGTCTGATTAGTTACGGACAGGATGGGGTTAGCGATGATATCTATGTTTCTGCTCAGACCCACTGGATTGGCTACTGGTGCTTGCTGCCCCGCCCCTGCAGCTGGTTTGGGATTGTGACCAGTGAGCGCTCTGAAGGGAACTTAAAGGGAGCCGTCAGCGTTTCTGGTCGAACAGGGAAAGGTCTCCTCTATCCGACAGATGCTCCGTAGCCCCGCCTTTGCAGCCAATGGGAAATGTAGTCCTGGAGCTCGTAATGGTGGCCAGTGACTGGGACCCCCAGGGGGCCGTCTTCGAGCACAGCTCTCGCCAGTCACAGAGAATGGACTTGCGGGGGGGGGTCTGATTAGATATGGACAGGATGGGTTTAGCGATGAAATCCATGTTTCTGCTCAGACCCGCTGGATGGCTGTGTTCCGCTTGTGTTCCCGCCCCTGGAGCCGTGGGGAAAGTGACCAGCAAGCCGTGGAACCAAAGGGAGCCATTCCCATTCTTGGTAGAACAGACAAAAACTCCCCATCTCCTAAATCATAGGAATGCTCTGCTGACACCAAGCAAGGAGCGGTACACAGCAATCCTGGTGGGGCAGACAGAACTCTTTCTGACAGGCTGTCCGCACTGGCAACATTTCTGTTCCCCTGGAGGGAGGGGAAAATCCCCCCCTTCTTTTTTTTTTCTTCTCGCAAAACTCCTAAGACTCAGCTCCTTATAAAAGCTTCACAAATTAGCAGTAGACAATCAAATATAGTTTCCCCTGGATGCACCTTGGAAAATTGCGGATGCAGTGGATTTTTCCCAAGCAGACCTGTAGCCTCAGGAAGTGCTGTCTCTCTTCAGGTTGCCATCTTCGATCCCCCTATACTTTTTAAAAAAAAACTCTCAGAGGCATTTCCCATCACCTTCTTGATAAATTCTGTCTACTTAGCTCCACAGAAAAATGCTTCTATGATTTGACTCTCACCTGTTTTCCATTCTCTCCTGGCCTTCTTTTTCCTGATGTGCAATTTCAGTTCAACCATATGGACATCTACTATCAAGACAAAAAAAGTACATACTGAAGGGGGACTTAAAACATGCCAGATCCTAGAAAAGTTAAAACAAATATATTTTAAATATGTCACTGTGCTCCATGGGTTTAAAAAAGGTAAGCTGAAACCTGTAAAGTTAATTGCTATGCTGACATAATTATTCATGTGGATGCTCTTGCATTCAAATATATTCTAGTTTGAACAACAATCTAGATGATCTTTTTATTAACAGGCTATAGGATAATTAGCAATTTGATAATCAGAGAACAAGAATCACCAACTTCCCAGCTCAAAGTCATTGATTTCTTATAGGCCTTTACCTTAACTTCTCTACCCAGCCAATTACAAATTTATAGGTTATGAAATTCTTTATCAGTTTGGAAACAAATCAGAACTCATAAGAGCTTGGATAATAATGAAGCACCATTGGTAGACACAACAGGGAAACCCAGACATGTGTGGTTGATCAGCAATTTAGTGCTATCCTTGTGGGTCCATTCTCTCCTTCTTCTTTTTTCTTGTTTTTCATTCTGTCCTCTATTGTGTGGGTTTCATCACAAGCTGGACCTCCCATCCAATGATGGAAGGCTGCAGCAGCTCCTTGCTTTCATGCATCTGTACATCAAGCCACTCCAGCATCCCTACCAAGACCAGAAATCCACTTGAATGGACTTACTCAGGTCATGAGCCTCCCCTAATCCCATCAACCTTTTCCAAACTAAGTGGGCTTCCTGGAGGTAACATGGAGGAAAAGGAAGAAAGAATAGATGCAGGTGGAGAACCACTGAGTTTGAAGTTCACAGTAGAAAGCTCCATTTACTTGACAACCAAACCTGGCCTAGTTGTCAGAGCCTCAGACTTGAGAATTACCTTGTGTGTTGGGGAGTGGTGGTATTTATCCTAAAGAACTTTAAATTTGCAGCTTTTTGGGTCAAGGAGAGGAGTTTGGGAGCCAATGTGATGAATAAGTGAAGATAACATTTGTTCTGTTCCTGAAGCCAAACCGATTTGAGTCTTGAACCTGGGCATAAATCTCTTAATTGACTTTGAAGTTTGACCAAGATAATTACAGATGCACCTCAACTCATGGTATCAGTATGTCCTGATAAGCCTATTGTAAGTGGGAAATATTGTAAGTAGAAAATACATCTAATGTACCTAACCTATGAACATGCTAACTGGGCAACAGAGTACACTGTGGAGTGTCCACCGTTGACCCTCATAGTCATGTGGCTGCCTGGAAGCTGCATCCCACTGCTACCACACAGTGTCACATGTCACTAGCAATGGAAAAGACCAAAATACAAAATTCAAAGTACAGTTACCACTGAATACATCTTGCTTTTTGCACCATCATAAAGTCAAAAAATTTTGTCATTCATCATCAGTCAAGAACCATCTGTGCTCTTTGATCCATATTTTTCCTTACCCGTGACTTTGGGATGATTTCTCCAAGTAAATCCAACATACACAAATTTTAAGTTTGAGGCTCTAATAACTTGGTTGGGTCTGCCAGGTAAATCAAGGCTTCTAGTGTGGACTGAAGGCTTCCTGCATATTCTTACTCAGTTTTGTGGGAAATAAATAAGATTATGAACATGAAGAGCCTAGCACAGTGCCTGGTACAGAGTAAAGAATAAATGAAAATTTCCCTAAAGGAAAGAAAAAGAAAGTAAGCAAACAAAGAAAGTAAGAACTTGTAAGTTCCCTTTTTACAGCCATTGACTTACTCTGAAGTCATCAGCATAATGATTTTTCCTTGGGTCATTCAGTCCATTTGTGATGCTGCGTCAGCTCTCTTGTTTCCTTACGTAGTGAGGAAGGTACCTTGTGAAGTGACTTCATTCCTTATTCCCAGATTCTGTTTGAATAGTGGGAAAAATAAGATTAATTGATAATTTAGACAAAGACTGAGTTGCCCCCAAATCCTGCTGATGGGATCATTTCTCTCTCACTCAGAGAAGTTTTGACCATTGTGTTTAGCCCAAATGTTATTCCTTTCCTGATGCCTCTGGAAACTATAGCAGTTTTGCTCTAGGGTAGATCAGTAGCTCATTTGAATTAAATTTCCAGATAATAAGTCAAGAATTTCAAGGTCATGAGGCCATGGAGTATCAGCAAAATATTTGATGAATTTTTGGTTTCTGTTTTCCACATTTAACCTTGGCAACATTTATGTTCAGTGCTACTCTTACCCCCAACCTAATGCCTACTAATTGGTCAAATCGGACATGTAGGAAATAACAACATAAACAATGCTTCAGTGAACCTCTTCAAGCAGTTAAGTCCATGAAGAGTCATCAGCATGCGGTGGATTTCTTTGCCCCTGGTGGTCTCACCATGAGTTACAAATGACTAAGCTCAGGGGAAGCCCTCTCCCCAGGATAATTAGTCTTTCTTCAGCTCCAATGAATTAGCACATCTATTTTATTGTACCCTTTGGTTGCAGAGGCTGTTAAGTTATCAGACAAGCAAATTATTACTGCAGGTTTACAGCAGATTATTCTGCAACCCCTGCTACTGTGTGAGAGAGGATGACATCAATAGGGAATTTTAGACTATAGCTTTATAATTGAGGAGATATTATTTTTTAATTTGCAGGAAGGAAAACAGATTTACATTTTTCCCGATCATTAAGATTATAAAGATGAATGTTCATATGTTAAACAATGCAAAAACCATAAGGGGGAATGAAGAAATCATGAAGAACTAAGTATAGGAAATCGTGAAGAAAAATAACAAAACAACAATAATCTTAAATCCCAGCAAACAGAATAGTCATTGGTAACATTTTGATCTCTGAGGTTCAGACTTCTTTTTCCCTTTCTCTCTGTTTTTTTGTGAATGGAATTGCATCAGAAGTTGTTGGCACTCAAATGGTATTTCTGATTTTCAAATGGTGTCCCAATTTACACATTGACTGATGACACCTGAAAACAGGCCAGAAAGACTAAAAAGAAATCGATCAAGGGAATGGACTTCTAGACTAAAATCAAGTAAACTGGCAACCTATTTCAAAATCAACTTTAGAGAATCTATAGACATGAGGATCCAGGATGGTGGAATCCAGGAATCAGCAAAGCATGAAGCTTTGGAGGAAAGAAGGCTGTCTTGGAGGGTGAGTGGTGGAGGTGGATGGTTGTGCCTCGAGGCACAGGGAAGCCAGTGGCAAGACAAAATCTTTAGTTCAATCCTTGGCTCTTTTCCCCACTGCCTTTGGATAATCAATTTCTAATTCCACTAGGGCTGGGCCGCTAGTGTTAGTGACCACCCTATGGGTGAGGGGCTGGTAGAAACAGGTTCAGACCAACTATTCTTCACCAGCCCCCTCCAACTTTGGACTAGTATATTGCATTCTAGGAATGTGCCTCCTCCCCATGCTGATTCTCCCAACTAAGGGTTAAAGAGTGAAATGTTGGCCAGAGTTGTCTAGTGTACTAGTAGAATACAAGAGGGATGCTTTTATTGATGTTGGAATTATCTGCTCTTAGAATCACTTTTTTAAATTGCTGTGACCAAAAGACTTGGTAAGGATAATGTAGAGAAGGAGATGCACATTTTGGCTCATGGTTTCAGGGATCTCAGTCCCTACACAGTTGACTCCTTAGCTCTAGGTCCAAAGTGAGGCAGAACATCATGGCGCAAGGGCATGGTAGACGAAAGCAGCTCAGGGCATGGCAATGAGGAAGCAAAGAGAAAGAACTCTGTTCACCAAGGACAAAATATAAATTCTTAAGGGATGCCTTCAGTGAGCTACCTTCTCCATCCATACCCTACCTACCTATGGTTACCACCCAGGTACTCCACATTAGTGGATTAATCCACTGATTAAGTTGCAACTCATAATCTAATCATTGCACGTCTGAACATTGTTGCATTGTCTCATACATGAGCTTTTGAGGGATGCCTAATATCTAAAGCATAACAGAGTCATTTCCCCTCTCCATTTTCTTTGTGGTAATGATGAAGAGAGGCCTAATGGTAGAACCTGCTCAGTTCACATGGCCAGACAAGCTGGTTAAATTCCTCAGGAAGCATGAGCCCACAAGCCAAAATAACTGGACACTAGGGGAGCACCATTTCCTCAGAAAAGAGATAACATAAAATTGGTTAACACTTATCATCTGAAGCAAAAGTATTGGAACAGAAAGAAAGAGAATTTAACATAAGCACGATAAACATACTTAAGGAAATAAGGGAAGATACTGGAAACTATAAAGCAGAATCCAGTGAAAGTATTAGATATGAAAAACATGAAAGTTGATAAAATGGAAGCTTTCACTTTCTTTTAGAGCTGAACTTGAGTGTGGATATAGCCCAAAGAGTTTAAGGAGCAAGGGGGCATGAGTCTGAGGCAATGTATACTTCTCTAACCTTTGGTTTGTATTCTTTAGAGAGCACCCGGTTCTCATATAACTTTCAAACAGTCTTCTTTTCATTGAATTTATTATTGATGCCAAATAATTTCACCTTATTAGATATACTTTTCACCTTGTAATTTTTTTTACAAATGTTTATTTTCAATAATGATTGGTAAAAAAAAAAAGATAACATCTCTCTTGCCTATAAGAGGTGATATTTACTTATTCTATCCAGCACACTACTTTTATTTGATGTAAAGCTGAAAATAAAATAAAACATACCTTCTTCTCTTAAGGGATATACTTTAGTGATAGAGTGAACCATGCACATGAATATGTCATGTTCTGGTCAAGGTCATACAGCTGAGTACTGGCAAGGTTATGACTCAAAGATGGGCTATTTTGAACATTAGATTCATTTCTGTTCCTGGTGCGTAGTGCAATGTTTGTATGTTTCATGAAAGATGAATACACATTTGTGCGTTTCTAGTAATGTGAAAGTCAGAAGCAAAAGCTTAAATGTGTTTATTGCTTATCTTACTAACCACAGCTCCCCACGAAGGCTCATAAAACCCTGTGTTAGCAGTCTTTCAAAGTTTTGTGAACACACAGAGTAAGTTATTCTGCTGCAGGAATTTCAAAACCAGTGGAGCGATCTTTGAATTCCTGGAAGAGAATCAGTGCTTTAAAATATCTGTACAGTAAAAATAAATCGAGCCTAAGGTCTTTCTTGATTTAGCTACAAAATCATAGTAAAGACTTAGCATATTTATAGGATATGTATGCTAGGAAAATTTCTACAGATTGATGATTTCCAGTCTTTACAATCCTGGAGAGTTCAATTCTGTTTGAGGTAGATAGTTTCCTAAATTTGAGATTGGGGAAAAATTAGGGATTATTGGTTCCTGCTGTTTTCTTGTTGGCTCATTTATATTTGAATTCCCTAAAGTAATTAGCTTCATAGTATATTGCTAGACTTTTCTTCCAAACACTCTAAGAATATCTGAAACACAAAGCCTTACCTCAATCTTACATTAAGTTTAATTAACACATGGCACTTGTGTAATGCATATATTTTGTAAAATGTTAGGCAATTATTTTTCCAAACCTTTGCACATACTCTGGTTGGAGATGACTTTCTCTTATCTTTCCCCCCATGACTAGCTCCTCCAGACCTCAGTTTATATGCTACCTCTCACCCCCCACATTGTTCTCAGTCTTGACACCATTCACTCATTCCTTCATCTTTGTGGTTAACACATTTATGGGCATCTTACCTGTATACCAGCCCTGTTACCTGTCAACTGTAAAAGATAAAATGGTAGAGAAAAGCAGAAGAGTGTCTTTCCTTCTTGTGGCTTATAATAAAGAGAGGGAAGAAGATCTTAAGCAAGAGATCACACAAAGAAATGTGAAATTATAAGGGTGACAGGAGCCATGGGAGGAGGGTACCCCGCCCTACCAGAATGTATCAGAGTCCAGCCCAGTGGGGTTGGATAAGTAGGACTTCCCCAAAAAGGTGAGAGCAGCATCCTATTTTTCTACTTCCTAGCTATGTGAGCTGACTCATGAATCCCCAAAATTTATGTGTTGAAATTTTAACCACCAGTACCTCGGAATGTGACAGTATTTGAAGACAGGACCTTTAAAGAGCTAACTAAGACAAAGTGAGGTTGGATGGGTTGGACTTAATCAAGTATGATTACTGTCCTTAAGAAGGAAATCTCAGGACACAGTGCAAAGACAGAGGAAGGATTCCATGAAGACACACAGAGAAGGTGACCATCTGCAAACCCAGAGAGAAGTCTCGGAAGAAAAGAAACTTGCGACAGCTTGTCTTTAGACTTCAGTCTCCAGAATGTTTAGAAAATAAAATTTTATTGTTTAAGACATTCAGTCTGCAATATTTTGTTTCAGAAATTCTAGAAAGCTAATATAGTGACACTATTTATTTTGTTTGATTCCTTTGTTTCCCCCCACTGGCTTGGAAGACAGAATCTTCTTCACTGTTGTATTTCCACATCACCCAGAGATGAGCAGAATATTTACTCAAGAAATATCTGTCACCTGTAAAAAGAAAATCACTAAGTGTGTGATCCCACATAGTCACAGAGAGTTTGTTGTTAACTTTGGGCTTTGAAAGCCCATCTCTTCCCTAACTTGCACGGAGAGTGCTCTGATGGTAAACTCTTGAGATATGTCCTTCCCTTGGGTATGCTCTGGGGATCTCCTCAAATTCAAAGTCAACTGTTCAACTGCTCACTTCACATTTTTCTTGGAGAAGCAGCATCTGGATGAATCTTGTTTGGAGTGGGGTATTTACTTCTTCTCCAGTTTTTACATGTGGTTGAACACAGTCTCTGGTTCCTGTATCTTACTGATAGATCCTGGTGGAAGTGATGTTTCTGTACTCTGTCAGTTCCACCCCCTAGTTAGTTCCCTGCTCTGCATTGCTCTCCTTATTCTACTCTCTAGGACTCCACATACCACATACCTCTCTCCAGTTGTCACATCTGCTTTGACTTAGGGTTCTTTATTCATTGGCCACTTGCAGTTTTCACTTAGAGGAAGGAAACATTATTTTCTCCTATAGAATTACCCCCCACCCACATTTTTATCCTTCTGGATATCTTGAGGTGAATAGAATTTTGGGTCCTTAACTCTGACACTTAACCATGAATTTTGGGAATTTATTTAATCTTTAAATTTAAATTTCCTTTTCTTCAAAAGGAAATGATAATTTTATGAATTAAAAGAGAGATGGTGCCTCTCACCACTCCTATTCAATATAGTCCTTGAAACATTTGCCAGAGCTATCAGGTGAGAAAAGGAAATCAAAGGGATGCAATTAGGAAAATAAGTCAAACAATCTCTGTTTACCAATGACATGATCCTATAACTGGAAGACCTAAAAATACTCCACCAGAAGAGTTTTAAAGCTTATAAATGAGTTCACAATAGTAGAAGAATTCAAAATCAACACTCACAAATGAATAGTTTTGTTATACTCCAACAAATGATTCAGCTGAGGAAGAAATCCAGAAAACCATCCCAATCACAATATCTGCAAAGAAAAAAAAAACCCTTGGAAATTAATCCAACAAAGCAGGTAAAAGAGCTCTACAGTGAAAATCACAGAACATTGAAGAAAGATATTGAAAAATACCTTAGAAGATGTAAAGACAGCCCATGTTCTTGGATCAGCAAAATTGATATTGTTAAAGTAGCTAAAGTATCAAAAATCTGCAGATTCAAAGCAATTGTCATTAAAATACCAATGAAATTCTTCACAGAATTAGAAAAGATTATTCTAAATTCATTTGGAAGAGACCCAGAATAGCAAAGCAATTCTATGCAAGAAGAGTGAAGAAGGAGGCATCATTGATACCTTATCTGAAATTATACTACACAGCTGTAGTAACACAAACAGTGTGGTATTGGCTTCAAAATAGACATGAAGGCAGACTGGAGGGAGGGAGTAGGGGGGAATCAACTCAGAGGGAAACCTCCGACCTCTGTGAGAAGTCCATTCAATACAGGGGTTAATTGAGGGAAACACGGAACCATGGGGAACCCAAGGGGGGAAACAATGGAATGGCATCAGCCTTGGCTTGCTATGTGAATATACATTTATTCTTGATTGTTTGATAATGATTCTTCCTTAATTGTTAGTCTATATTTAACTAATAAAAAAAGAATTTCAATAATAAAACTGACATGGTTATAAAAAATAAATAAAATTAATTGGAATGATAAAAAAATAGACATGAAGACCAATGGAATGAACAGAATAGAAGACACAGAGACAAATCCACATACCTGATACTTGAAAAGGTGACAAATACATGTTTTGGATAAGGGATAGCCTCTTTAATAAATGGTGCTAAGAAAACTGGATAGAAAGTGAAACTAGATCCCTATCACAAATCTCAAATCTATCACCCTGCACAAAACTCAAATTGAAATGGATCAAAGACTTAGGAATTAGACCAGGAAACTTACCATTGCTAGAGGAAAATATAGGGTCAACCTCCATCTTATAGATGCTGGCATTGATTTCCTTAACAAATCCCTAGAGTGCAAGAAACAAAACCAAGCATCAATAAGTGGGATTCCATCAAACTAAAATGCTTCTTCACAGCTAAGCAATCAATGAAGAGCATGAAAAAAGAGCATACAGAATGGGAGAAAAATCTTGGCCAGCTATTCCTCCAATAGGGGATTAATATACAGAGTATATAAAGAACTAAAACAACTTAATATCAAAGCAAACAAACAAGAGCAAAACAAAAACAAATAACCCAAACAACAAATGGGCAAAAAAAAAATTTCTCAAAAGAAGAGAATCAAATGGCCAACAAATATATGAAAAAATATTCAACATCTCTAGCAATCAGGGAAATACAAACTGAAACTTCACTAAGATTTCATTTCATTCAAGTCATAATGGCCATGATCAAGAATATAAACAACAATAAATTCTGGTGAGGTTTTGGGGAAAAAGGAACATGTTTACACTGTTGGTGGGACTTCAGACCAGTACAACCACTCTATAAAACAGTATGGAGATTCCTTAAAAGACTAGGGATGGAACAACCATATGACCCAGCTATTCCACCCCTTGGTATTTTCCTAAAAGATCTGAAATTGGCATACTACAGTAATACAGTTCACCTCAATGTTTATAGTGTCACAATTCATAATAGATAAATTATGGAATCAACCCAGGTGCCTGTCAATAGATAAATTGATTAAGAAATTGTGGTATGTATATATACAGTGGAATTTCTACTCAGTCATAAAGAAAAATAAAATTTTAGCCGTTTTTCAGGAAATCGATGGAAATGGAAACTATCATGCTAAGTGAAATAAGCCCAACTCAGAAACTCAAAGGTTGAATGCTTTCTCTCTTATGCAAAAGCTAGTAAAATAGAGGAGAGGGGTGAAGAGGAGAGGATATCACAAAGATAAAAAGGTGATCAGTAATGTAGAAGGAAATTGAGAGGCAGAGTGGAGGGATGGATAAGGGGAAGCAATGAAAAATGAACCCTTAAAAATCATATTATATGCATATATAAATACACCACAGGAAATTTCACCTTCGAGTATAAGTAAAAACCAATCAAGCATGAATAAAATAGATGAGCAAAAGGAAGTCTTGTAGAGTAGAGGAAGGAGAACTGGGGAGGGGAGGGAGGATCAGAGGGAAGAGGTGGAGGGAAAAAGTCATGGATCACAACCTGAAATAGAATCCCATGCATGTATGAGTTTGTTGGGTTGAACCCAACTGCTATGTGTAACTATAAAGCTCTAATAATAAAAAAAGAGGATGGTGGACCTAAAAATTGCTCAGTAAATTTAACAAATGATGATGATATTGAGATTGTTGGCTTCTTTCTCTCTTTCTAGGTGCTAGGGATTGAACACAGGGTCACTCTATCACTGAACAATCTGCAAGTTTCTTTAATTTTTATTTTGAGACAGGGCCTCATTAAGTTGACCAGGGTGGCCTCAACCTTGTGGTCCTCCTGCCTCAGCCTCCTGAATCACTTAGATTATAAGCTTGTGCCACAGCTCCCGAATAGCTTCTCTTAAAACAAAAAACAAAAAACAAAAACAAACAAACAAAAAAAAAACAAACAAAAAAACAAAAAAACAAGAAAACTTTGTTATGGAAAACTTGAAATATCTCTACTCTATATAGAGAAATTACATAATGAAGTCTCCTGTTCTCATCACTCATGTGACTCTTTTTACTTTATATATATCCTTAGATGATGTACTTTCTGTTCATAGAGAATTGTTTTCAGATTTCTTTAGAAGTTCTTTAATCCGCTTGTTAATCCGTATAAGAGTGTTTGCTATGATTCTCTAACATTCGGATTAGAGATTTCTGTGTCCTTTTTTACTCATAATTTGAAGTGCAAATATCATTTATTGAGATTAATTGGAAGAAAGAGGTTGCAAACTCGTCAGTCATTTAAAGACAATTGTAGTTTTATTATTTTTTAAAGTTTTATGGTAACTCAAATTAAACTAGCTGTTGGGAAGCCAAAGTCTTTTGGGATGTGTGTGTGTGTGTGTGTGTGTGTGTATTTTAAAGAGAGAGAGGGACAGTGAGAGATGGAGAAAGAGAAAATCAATTTTATTTAGTTTTTCATGTGGCTTTCATTGTTCTGATACTTTGTTGTGTATGTGGTGCTGGGGTTCAAACCTGTGTACTTGTGCATGCTAAGCAAGTGATGTAGCCACCACTGCAGCCCCTTGGGATCTGTTTTGATAACTGTAAATGTATTTGATGGAATGCTTTAATTGTAAACATATAATTGTAAAAAGCATGTTTTTCTTAATTGTGGTAGTTATTTTCCCTTCAAATTTATATTGCAAGCAAATGACAACCATCTCAGACTGTCAAAAGTGAGGAGCTAATGGTGGCTTGAGATGAAGCTGACTTTCTTTCAATTGAAGTTAATATAAATACTTGCATTTTTTGCCATCTATTTAGTCTTTACCATGTGTTAGGACCTAACATAATCTTTTTTTCATGAAAATATTCACAACAATTTCCTGATGGCATTATCTTGATTTTACAATGAGGAAAATCAACCTCATAGAGGTTCAGTAATTTGCCCCAGTTCCACAGCTAAGAAGAGTAACTGGGAGTTGACTCAGTTCTCTCTAACTTCAAAGCCCTCACCCTTTCCTCTGCACCTTGCTTCAGCCTCCTGGTAGAGGAAAACCTCAAGGAGGCAGACCATCACCAAATGGAGAGAGATCTCCGGGAGAGGAAAATGCAAAGTGCCGTGGAACTAGGGGGGAAGACCAGCCAAGATACCTTCGCTGAGCTCAGGGATGCTGGTAAAGACTTGCTATACAGGGAAGGCTGATGGGCCTTGAGGGATGAATAGAAAAGCATCAAACGGAGTCTGTTCAGTAAAATTGGGCAAGTACTTTTTATGGCAAGTGCTCTAAAAAAAAAGTGTGTAGTGGAGAGGATGGAAACCCAGGGCCCTGCAGCCCACCTGGCTGGGTTCAAATGCCACCTCTGCCCCACGCAAGCTTGCCAAGTGTTTTAACGTCTGCACCTTGTTTCTCCAGATGTAAAATCCCTCCTGGGTATTAGAGGGATTAAACTGGAGGAGAGGACTCAGGGAAAGTGTGTATCACATTGGTTGGTATATATGGGTTATTATGTTTCACCATAGGAAAAAAAAAGGTTACAGTGTTTTTCTTTGTCAGTGGTGGGTAAATGATTTTCTTAAGGATCAGTCACCATGTTAGTAAGTTTTCTGTTACTCTAACAAATACCTGAGAAAATAGCTTATAAGAAGAAATAGTTTATTTCAGCCCACAGTTTTGGAGGTTTCAGTCCCTCAGGGTTGGACGGTTGCTTTCAGGCCTGTGGGGAAGCAGCAGGTCTTGGTGGCAGGATACAGTGGGGCAAAACTCTCAGCTCCTGGCTGGGAAGCAAAAGAGAGTGAGAGGGGCTGGGTTCCCCGATCCTACTGGGGCACATCCCCAGCCATAGGAAGACCACCCTCTAGGCCCCACCTCTTAAAGCTTCCACTACCTCCCAATATTGCCACATATGGCACCATGCCTTTAGGACATGGGTGTTTTGGGGACATTCCACAGCCAAACCACAGCAGTCACGATCTTAAAACAGAGCCTATGCTTCTGTTTCTTCCCAGCTCTTTAAAAAGCCCTTGATCTTCCCATCCAGACCTTTTATGGGGATAGTGAAAATTGAACGGCATGCTACTGTTTTTCTCTAAAATTCTTCCAAGTCGCTGCTTTTTTGCTGGCTCAGAGACAATGCCCTTTGTTCTTAACTTGCCTTGTCCCTTGACCTTCCCATTCCAAGCCATTCTTGGCACGCTTCTGTGCTCCAACCTTCGTCTTGCTCAGGCTTGGGGTCTGACTCTCCCTCCCTGTGGATGTGTAGTGAGGCACTGTCTGGGCACCCCTGATTCCAGCCCTGGAAGTGGGGCATCAGACCTCAAGGAGACGCTTGGAGAGAGTACTGGCCTTAGGTTTCCTCCGAGGACTTGCTCCTTCTGTTATTCCTTTTCTTATCTGTCTGCATCCTTCTCTCCAATCCATAGACACACTCTAGTCAAGTTTTTAAAAAATTGTTCTTTGATCTCACAAGGACTTAATGTTTCTGCTCTTTCACAGAAAAGATCCATGGAAGTGTGGTCTACCATTGGTGCCTCTGATGGCTGCTTCACAGTCCTCTCAATGAGCTCCACTCTTTCCATCTGCTGGAACACCTATCACCTCCTTCTCCCTTCTCCACCCTCCCCAACATCTACAAGTCGTCATCTTGCTATACAGGTAGATGTTGGGGAGGGTGGAGAAGGGAGAAGGGTTTCCTTTATGAGTTACCTCCCATAGAATTGCCAAAATATTCCGACCAGGACTTGAAATCAGCGACAGCACATGGATTTCAATTGTATGCTAACTTTCATAAAATTGCTTGTGGTTCACTTTTTTTAAAGAGGTAGACAGAGGGAGAGGGAAAGAAGGAATCAATTTTATTTATTTTTTCTTCTGACATTTGTTTCTCTGACACTTAGCCGTGTATGTGATGCTGGGGTTTGAACCTGGGACCTCACACATGCCAGGCAAGCACTCCAACCGCTGAGCCACTGCTCCAGTCCCGCTTGTGATTCAGTCTTTATTTTTTTTTTAAAGAAAGAGGGACAGTGAGAGAGAGAGAGAAAGAAAGAGAGAATCAACTTTATTTAGTTTTTCATGTGGCTTTCGTTGCTCCAACACGTCGCTGTGCATATGGTACTGGGGTTCGAACCTGCATTCTTGTGCATGCCAGGCAAGTGCTGTAACTGTTGAGCCACACTCCAGCCCTTTTGGTTCATTCTTAAAGAAGTGTGTAGATGTGCATTCTTAGGTCATTTCTGGGATCTGTTAGGAGTATTATGATCAATCAGTAAGGTCTACCCTGGAATGAGAGGTAGGATGATGGTACCTGAGCCACATATGAGCTGTCTTTTTTTTGCATGAAGAGGCCTGTCCTAGCAGCTATGCAACATTAGTTGTACTTATTTATTATTTATTTACTTGGCAAATAACAGTTATATGGTTAACCCTTTGTATCCTTGGATTCCCTGTCCATGAATTCAACCAACTAATGATTGAAAATATTTTTTAAAAATGTACTGAACATGAACAGACATTTTTCTTGTCATTATTTCCTAGGTAACATAGAACAAGTATTTCCATAGTATTTGCATCATTTTGGGTATTAATTAATCAACAGATGATTGATATGTATATGGGAAAATGTGCAAGGGTTATATGCAAATACTATACTATTTTCTATAAGGGACTTGAGTATCTGAGGATTTTGATATCCTCAAGGGTTCTAGAACCAATCCCTAATGGGTGCTGAGGGATGACTGTGTATATTTATAGGGTACAATGTGATGTTTTGATATACGTACACATTGTAGAGAGATTAAGGGAGCTTTCATACTTATTGTCTTACCAGCTCATCATTACTCCCTTGTTTGCATGTTTATCTTGCTGGGCAGGTATAAGTTTCCCTGAGTAGGTCTCTGGCTTATCTGTCTTTTCACCCCAACTATAAGCACGATGTTTTGGCTTTTAGTAACCCTTAGGGTTTGCAATGGATACATTCTTACTTGTGAGCTACCAGGTGTCTGTCTTTGCACAATCCCAAATCTTGGCACAATATGGAGTTTTCAAACCATTTTTTACCATAGAAACCTTAACCAACATGAACTATCACACTGAAAAATCTCACATGTAAAATGCAAATGCAAAACATTTTGTTTTTTGGTTGAAGGAAAAGGAAGGGGGAGCCAAGCTCCACCATCTTGGGTTCCTCATCCCTCCTGCCTCCTGCACTGCCTAGAATCAGAGTAGTGGTTTGTAGCCTGGTGGTATCAACAGCAGCTTCAGCTGGTTACGTGTTGGAAATGCTGTCCACTCTCTACCCTTGATCTGGTGAATCATAATCTCTGACAGTGGGTCTCAGTGGTTCATGTTGGAATAGCCTCCAGGTGATTCTCAGGCATGTGGAATTTTGAGAACCATGGCACAAGAGCTGTTTGGAGTCTTAAGAAAGAAGTCTCTGGTTCTCTACAAGGTTCCATTTTTCATTAGCACACTGTAAAAAGAGACTTGAAACAGGAATTGTCATCCTGTGCTATTGAACCACAGGCCTAGGACATGCCCAATGGGCTGTAGGTCACTGATTTTTGCCTCTTGTTGAACTGGCCAAACAGAAACTGAAGGCGCAGGCCCAGTGCTGCAGGCAGGGTAGGCTGTGGAAGGTGCCTCTGGGCTGCGGGACCAGAAACTGGAAGTGGAGTGTCCTCTGTGCATTGGCTCTGCCACCAACCCACAGCTTCCTCCTCCTCCTCCAGACCTCACTTCAGGGATTCTGTCAGCAGCAGGCACTTGTACCGGGGGATGTGGAAGTTTTTACTGCAGTTGATAATTATTTTCCTCTTAGCTTTTTTGAGTATGTACAAATTACTTTCCTACATTTGTGAAAGACCACTGGACAGCTCTTACTGGCACATGAAGATGAGCAGGAGATAGAATTAGAAACCTCTGTACTGAAATCCACAAATGCCCTTGTCTTAAGGCTCCCCAGAAGGCAGTTGATAATAGAGACTTCAGATACCGCAAAAGAATTTTGGAAAGGGGACACCATCTTGCAGATCAGAGTCCTGCGTAGTAGGATGATACAAGAGGGGAGGAAAATGGAGCCAAGATCTCGAGGAAGATAACATTCTGAGAGGATCCTTAGCTGGAAGAAGCAGCAATAAGAAACCTCAGCAAAACTCCTTACCGAAAAGCAGAAATTCTAGCAAGGCATTCTTTGTGGAAGCCAAAATTCAGAAAGAGCATGATCCTATGAATAAGTGCCAGGAGGCCATGATAAATGCCTCCCAACATGTATGGAAAGTGCAGATCATTTTTCTGGGTGGCCTTGGATCAGTTCAGCTGTCTTCTGCGTTTCTTGCCTGAAGTTTTCAAGAACAACTATGGAATGTGCCAGAAATACAATATCCCGAGGTAGGGAGGAATTGCTTGAAATAGCTCAGGCTTTCCCCCTGTTCCTCCATCTTGAGTTAGAGTGGAACAAGCCAGGTGTGACCTGGGTAGCTCCTCCCTCTGCTGGAAGCAGACTGTCCTTCAAAGCTTTGGTAGTGAGTCACGTGCCCGAGGCAGCTGCCCGTCAGGATCCCTCAGGTTGAGAACAGGTGTGGCATCCGCAGTTGACATTTCATAAGCCCTGTGAAGCTTTCTGTAGCCCAGAAGGACCTACTCGTGATGGATCCTGGGCTTCCTCTGTCCCTTGCTGCTTCATTTAACTCATTGCATGAGAGTGCTCTATCTCACCAGACTCACACAAGTTGGTTATCAGTGCCTGATGAACTTGCTTCAAAGAAAAGATGTAGGAAGTTTGCTTGGGGCCATGATAAACTCAAACCAGTATCCAAATAATTCAACGAGATGTACAATCTCAGCTTAATGTGAATTGATGCTCTGGGCAACAAGTGAATTATGATTGTGCAAAAAGAATTTGAAGAATCCATGTGACGAGTGTCCAAGATTAAAAAAAAAAGTGGAGATAAATTTCTTTGAGATCACTGTTCATATCTCCGGTGGACTTTCTGAGATAGCTTATTTACAGAAAAAGGTAAAGATATTGCAAATATAGCCCACCTGCATTCAGAACTCCTGCTAGGATTCCATACTCTGATATGAACATTGACATTAGTGGACCTTCTGAGATGTGTGTATGGTGTTAGAAGTATCAGCATTCAGAATCACAGAGCTCTCTCTTCTTACTGGAGATAGGCAATTTTAGGAGGCAGAGATGGAAGCAACAAGGTATACACGTTCCCTGCCTGGGAAGGATCACAGGCCAGTGCCCATGTTTGTTTATACCAACAGTAGCTTCTTTACCCCAATGGATACCTTCATTCTTGGAGTCAGACTTGGAAGTGGGTCCAAAGAAGAGAGAAAGTTGGTTTCTAGACTATGACTTGAAGACTGTGGTAAAAAGCCATCGGGGGAATATAAATATGCCTGCTTTATCAGTCTGAGCTCCGCAAGCTGACTTTCATGGGGGAAGTTGTCAATGACAAATTCAGAACCAACGTGGATTGTTTGATGTGCGTATGCCTGGGACCTTAGATTTTGGAGCACTTGGTGTACTGCATGATGACTGCATGGAGCCTGCTAAAAACTTTCTGGTGATGAGATACCTGGCACCTCATCAGTTTAAGACTGGTATCTGCCTAGGAAATGTGGACTTCAACATTAATTCTTCACATAAAGTTATGGAAGTCTGGCTCGAAGACAATTCAGTCTGCTTTGATCAGAGACAATGGAGCGCTTGTTCTATCTGTATTGGCTTGAGGGGATTAAACATATCAGGACTGAGGTTGGGAGGTCCTATGATGTCAAAAGTATATCTCAATCCATATTTTTCTATCAATAACCCTTGGAATCCAATTCCAAGAGAAAAGATGGTAAGCTTCTTTCTGGGAGAAAAGCTCAGGTCATCTTCTTTCTGATGACCTGGTCTTCTTTAACATTGAAAAATACGTATTTGATACAGAGGGTCCCCCATACCCATCAGGACTTCAGCTTGAAAGGATTGGAACAAAACCCAATGTGAATGGCAGTGTGACAACTTCCAATCGTGAGCCTGTTCTGGATTGAACACTGCATATGATATAAATCTTATTTTCTGAAAAGTCATAGATTGGCCAGCCAATTGCCCGTGGGCAAAATTAGTCATCCTTTGACGTCCAGCTGCTGTGAGCCAGTCAAGATCTAAATCTGGGCTGAAAATGGCAAGTGTGATGGGACAGCTGGGTTCCGGGACACCTTGGAAGTCCAGGTGCCCGAAGCCATTTCAGGGCAAGCGCTGCTTGATTTGAATCCATGTTCATGGATTTCTTTAGGTGATAAATCAGGCTGTCTTTGGGACGGGTTTCTGTGTCTACGCTTTCTAAATCAGACCACTGTGAGGAAGAAGGAAGAAAAAAGTCAGCAAATTTCTGATTCATAGGGAAAAAAACAAAATTAAAAAAATCTACCAACAACACAAAATTCTGCCAAACAGCCCAATTTGTGTTTTCAATTAGCTCCTTTGGAGGGAAGCTGCCCTGCTGCTGGAAGAAGAGAGAAGCTTATAGCTGGTGACAAAGTTGTGGGATCCTGGCAATGGAAGCTAATGGGGAAGGGAGAGACAGACTAAATTTGTCCTGGGAAAGGACACGGCCCATGTTGAGCTGGGTCAGTTTGTTATTTAAAAAGATACTGAGGAAAAAATAATAGGTTGCAATGTGGTGACACTGGCCTGTGTCATTTTCACTATTAATTGAGTTACCATACTGTGCCCAATAAAGTTTTAACAGAGCCAGGCATGGCAAATTTGTCGACCCAGCAGGTGGCTTATTGGGGCTGCGCAGCCTGGCTTCTGAGATGAGCATGGAATGATGGGCTACCAACTTGACATTTGCCCTCCAGCTGGGTCCTCAGCTGTTGGGAAAAGCTAAGTCAGGCAACTATAGACAATAAATAAGAGAAGCAACCCCAAATCCCATACAGATTAGTAATGAGATTTAGAAATGAATGTTTGGGGGGTTAGTCTTAGTACAGGAGAGTGGCAGCATAGGATGACAGATAAGAGCGCAGATTCTGGAGTTAGTGAGACCTTATGTTAGTTTGAATTACTGTTCCAAGAGTATCCTTCCCTCATTCTACTGTAGAGCAGAGCAAGCTACTGATGTTGGGCTTTGTTTTGTGCTAGGTTTGGGGTCATTAGCAGATGTAATGGGAACAGAGGCTTCAGATATGCTCATGTGGTGGGATCTGCCACTTTGTGCTATCCATACAGGAAGGAAGTGCCCCAGGTAACCCGGGATCCAGAGTAAGGGGGAGCAGACCTTCAATCTGCAGGCTGAACCAAAGCCACCCAGGTGAGAACAACCAAGACCACCTGAATGGCAGTTGACCTGCAGTTTCATGAGCTTGACAATAAATGCTGTTATATGTCTCTGAGTGTGGGCATGCTTTATTATACCGCTGTGTAGGCACAAGTATAAATTCTCCTTTTATGGCCATTTAGTTGTAGGATTCTGGGAACATACTCCTCTTTTTAGGGTTTAATCACCTGATTTGAAAAATGATCATCGTATTTACTACCACACAGGTAAGTATTACCTGAACTAATACACAAAAATGTATTTCATCATACCTTGCGTGCTATAAGTTTAGAGCCTGCTGTGGTTTGAATGCTTGTGTCCCTTCCAAAATCTGTGCTGAAACTTAATCACCAGTGGGATAGTATTAAGAGGTAATTCAGGGATGATGGTGGGATCCTCATCAATGGGATTTACAACCTTATTAATGATATATTTTATTTATAAAATTATATGCACATAAAATTATATATATGTATAATTTCATTTTACAACAAAATGTTCAGAGAGGTTAAGTGACATGCCCAAAGTTTCACAGATAGCGAGTGACAGAGCTGAATTATTTTTCAAATCTGTTTATCCTGTGGCTTTATGCTCTTTCCACTGTGTTGGAATGTTTTATCCATCTTTCTGAAGTACAACTAGATACTGTGCTGATATTATTGAAATATTTTTACATTATGGCATATGATGCTTTTCAATAATAAGGTTCGACATGCAAGTATGTGCTCCACAAGAAATTGCTTCTTTCTGAATGCCAGGAAAATCACACTGAACTCACAGGAGGCTGATCTCCTTACATTAGAAGGATAGCTGTGGTCATTTTAACATCACTTAGGGTACATCTGCTCAGAAGGATAAATGCATTTGAGGTCACGGGGGTATAACGTTTCTAAGAATGGTGGTGGCATTTTTCCTTCTCAAGTCCTTGGGTGGCCACTCATGGAACGGTAGACAAGCAACCCTGAATGCTGGTGGCAGAGGCTATGACCAGACATTTTAGTTTTGAAGACATAAGAGAAGAATCAGCCTGTTTATGAAGGCCGGAAAGAAAGTTCAGGGATGCTTCTGGTACTGAGAGGCAGAGGACCATGAACCAAGAGTTGATCCAGTGCTCCTGGGGCCAGATGGTGCTCAGAAAAATGGTTGCCTATGGGAACGATAATTAGGGTCCTTAGATCTATCACTGGAAGAGGCCCAACTTTAGGTCATCATTGTCTGAACCTAACTCTAAAGACACAGCTGATCTCACCTATCTCAAAAAAAAAAAAAATCTCTGCAGTGGTGCTGGGAGCAGCGGGATATCATGGAGATGGGTCCACAGCAATTTTGGAAAAGAATCAAATCCAACAGAGAAACTACATAGGTCTATTGACTTATCAGACTCCATTTTCCACACCCCTGGGTAAGAAATATCCTTTTTATGGCTCTCTAAATCCTTTGAGTTTCTTGGATAATTCATGAGAATGGAAGCTTCAAAAGCGTGGATAATTTTTATTGCTGCTAAAACTACAGATAGGACTGCTTTCACCTCTCTAGTGTGTTTGTACTTTTTATGCATGGTCTTGTGAACTTGCCAGGGATTTATAGCTAAGAAGGGATGGTTTGAAAACCGAGGCTCTGCTCTTTAATGACTAGGAGAGAGCTCTGTCAGAATCAACAACTTCTGTATCATTCGCAGCAGGTAGATTTTCTGGATCATCTTTGAGCTTTCAGCCAGGGACAGCTAGCACGGTGACCAGGAGTCAGGGCAGTAGGAGGAAGAGAGAAATTGTGAGCTGTTCTAGGAAATCCTGTGTTGCTGAGAGTTAGTGGGTGAACTCTGAGTTGGTATTAGAGAAGATAGCAGATAATATCTCCTTTCCTGGAGGTACTTACCTTTCAACAGGGCTTAGTACATTAAGCTAACAAGACTGATGAATGTAAATGTTAAGACGTTGCAATGTCTGCTTCTCCATGCTGAAAAAGTCTGTATTTACCAACACACCAACTGACACACATTTTCAGTCTGGACATTTATTTAAATGAAACTCAAGATCTAATCATTTCTACTTATGCATTTAATGAATAGCATTTGCCTAACATAATGGATTTCAAGGAATTGGAATTATTCCAAAAACTCTGGGATACATGATTTTTCAAATTTTTTGATTTTTTTCTCATATAGTCTATACTAATCCTAAATACTGCATATTTTCTGAGAACATTCAAAACTGTTCATTCATTCAACAATATTTACTGCACACCTGCTGTGTTCCAGGAACTAAGAATTCAATGATAAAGCATTTGACTTGAGCCAGGAGGACCCTCTTTAAGCAAATTAAGAGGATCACTGTCATTGTTTAAACAGTTCAATTTTCTCCATTTGTATTCTCTCTCCTAACAGAAATTATCCTTTCCCATGTGTCCATGCCTTGATGGACAGCTATCACTACCTCCATAACTGGGTCTAATCATGCTAACGAGAATATCTTTTTCCTTTCCAGTGACTGGTTGGAAATAGCCCTGGCTCTCATACTGTCCAATGAGAGTTGAGAGGGAGTTTGCAGAGCGCTTCTGTCAAGCTGCTTTTATAGGCACGGGAGGTCTCTTTTCTGTTGTCTCTGGACAATGCTGTGATTGACTGTGATGTGCGTCTTGCTATCAGTCTCACTTTGAAACCTATACTGAGCTGGGGGTGGTAGAGCAGAGAGATGAAGGAAAACCTTTTCATTTCATTGGCTACCTACTTAGGAAGCTCATCGTACATGGGTACAGATACCATTTCCTCATTATTTTAGAACGATCTGGGTCAACTCTTTGCAATGAAAATAATCTTTACCTACTTTGCTATTTTGTAAGATACTTTTTTAAAAAGGAGAGATTGAATGTAGACTTCTTCATATTCACAATGAAATCTACTGTGAAAGTTCCACAGAGTTATAGATCTCACATCTCCAGAAACGACCTATATTATTGATTTCTTCCTTCTCCTCCTCTTTCCCATCCCCCTCTCCCTTCTGCTCCTTCTTTGCTGTCTCCCTTTTACTCTTTCAAATGTATTTCCTTTTGGAAAACCCTATTTTGGAAGTTACTTTTTCTCTGTCCATCTTCTTTGGGGAGTTGTTCAGTGAAGCCAGGGTGCATTCCATCTTCTTGTAGTATGGCACAGCCTATAAAGATAGCCCAGTTTCCTCGCCACAGTGACTGGTGATTGGGTCCAGAGCAGGCAAGGGATCAACCCTCCTGTTGGATTTTTTGATTTGGAACTGAACAACATGGCGTCTTCCATTTGGGGTGACAGGAGTGGAAGGCGGTGAAGCTGGAACTGTGTTTGGGAGAGTTTGCTCCCACTTGGAGTCAGCTCTTCAGTCATTGGAATTGAGTCAGGGCACAGAGGCAGAGAGGCTCTTAGTTACCCTGATTCCTGTCTTCCTGTCAGGTAGTCAGTTGCTACTTCAAGTGGTCTTGGGGAATTCCAATTATCCAGATGATCTTGAGAATTCATAAGTTGGGCTCTGCTAAGAGCCATTATGCCTGGGTAACCGAGTGCCTACCAGCAGGAAGGCAATGTGTAGTGCAAAATCTGCAGACGTACATGTCAAGTGCTTAACTAAGGATTTTCTTTTGATGTCTGTTACCCCTTTTTAGAGTGTGTTAATAATCTTCTCTCTTCTTTTTTAACTTGTAGTTTCTGTTACTCTGATTATCCAGGTTTCTAGATCTAGATTTAGATTTATCTTTCCATCTGTGAATCTATTTGAGATTTTAAGGCGCTAGCTCACATGATTTTGGGGACTGGCAAGTTTGAAATTTGTAGGGCAGTCAGCATTTTAGAAATTCAGGAAAGAGTTGATATTGTCATCTTGAAATTAAAATGTCTAGAGAAGACTAATTCAGTCAGGGTTTCTCTGCTATAGACCAGAGGCAGAATTGCTTCTCTTCCAGGAAATATCAGGCTTTATTCTTAAGGT